>JAHBCN010009593.1:0-34720 GCA_019359885.1 Listronotus oregonensis
TTCCTAAGAAAATCATACGACATAGCGGAAATTGCAAAAAGATCCTTGAAGAGAGGAAATTTCCCATAAAAAAAGTCTTAACTTCCTTAGTTTTAGGTCCATTATTTATAATAATAAATTTACCGCTAAAAATGGGCTTCCGCGCAACATTTTTGGTTGCGCGCTTGGTGTCAAAACCGAGTACGTCACACTAAATATTAATTAAAAATGTTTTAAAAATTATGGTCTATTAAGAACACTTAAAAAATATATTTTGGTTAAAAACATAACTCAACCAAAATGATTTTCTTATGAGTCCGTCCATTGTAGGTCAAAATTTTCCTAAGAAAATCATACGACATAGCGGAAATTGCAAAAAGGATCCTTAAAGAGAAGGAAATTTCCCATAAAAAAAGTCTTAACTTCCTTAGTTTTAGTCCATTATTATAATAATAAATTTACCGCTAAAAATGGGCCTCCGCGCAACATTTTTGGTTGCGCGCTTCGTCAAAACCGAGTACGTCACACTAGATATTAATTAAAAATGTTTTAAAAATTATGGTCTATTAAGAACACTTACAAAAAATTATTTTGGTTCAAAACATAACTCAACCAAAATGACTTTCTTATGGGTCCGTCCTTTGAAGGTCAAAATGTTCCTAAGAAAATCATACGACATAGCGGAAATTGCAAAAAGATCCTTGAAGAGAGGGAAATTTCCCATAAAAAAAAGTCTTAACTTCCTTAGTTTTAGGTCCATTATTTATAATAATAAATTTACCGCTAAAAATGGGCTTCCGCGCAACATTTTTCGTTGCGCGCTTGGTGTCAAAACCGAGTACGTCACACTTAATATTAATTAAAAATGTTTTAAAAATTATGGTCTATTAAGAACACTTAAAAAATATATTTTGGGTGAAAACATAACTCAACCAAAATGATTTTCTTATGAGTCCGTCCATTGTAGGTCAAAATTTTCCTAAGAAAATCATACGACATAGCGGAAATTGCAAAAAGGATCCTTAAAGAGAAGGAAATTTCCCATAAAAAAAGTCTTAACTTCCTTAGTTTTAGGTCCATTATTTATAATAATAAATTTACCGCTAAAAATGGGCCTCCGCGCAACATTTTTGGTTGCGCGCTTGGCGTCAAAACCGAGTACGTCACACTAGATATTAATTAAAAATGTTTTAAAAATTATGGTCTATTAAGAACACTTACAAAAAATTATTTTGGTTGAAAACATAACTCAACCAAAATGACTTTCTTATGAGTAGGTCCTTTGAAGGTCAAAATGTTCCTAAGAAAATCATACGACATAGCGGAAATTGCAAAAAAGATCCTTGAAGAGAGGGAAATTTCCCATAAAAAAGTCTTAACTTCCTTAGTTTTAGGTCCATTATTTATAATAATAAATTTACCGCTAAAAATGGGCTTCCGCGCAACATTTTTGGTTGCGCGCTTGGTGTCAAAACCGAGTACGTCACACTAAATATTAATGAAAAATGTTTTAAAAATTATGGTCTATTAAGAACACTTACAAAAAATTATTTTGGTTGAAAACATAACTCAACCAAAATGACTTTCTTATGGGTCCGTCCTTTGAAGGTCAAAATGTTCCTAAGAAAATCATACGACATAGCGGAAATTGCAAAAAATATCCTTGAAGAGAGGGAAATTTCCCATAAAAAAAGTCTTAACTTCCTTAGTTTTAGGTCCATTATTTATAATAATAAATTTACCGCTAAAAATGGGCCTCCGCGCCACATTTTTGGTTACGCGCTTGGCGTCAAAACCGAGTACGTCACACTAAATATTAATTAAAAATGTTTTAAAAATTATGGTCTATTAAGAACACTTAAAAAATATATTTTGGTTAAAAACATAACTTATAGGTGATTTTTCAACAAAGTTAGACAATTGTTGATTAACAAAATTGTTTCGAACTTTCGTCTTCATTGTACTTTAAAATTTTTTTTAAATAATTGTCGTATACATTTTTCGCGTCATGGAGCCCTTCTTATATACATACCTAACAAGATCACTCCATAATGCTTTGTTTATAATAATTTTATAACTTTTACAGTATTACTTTCATTTTTCATTTTTTGTCAAAGTTATAAAATTATTATAAACAAAGTATTAAAGTTTTTATAGCCTTATCTTGTTAAGTACCTCTATTAAAGTCTAAAGATATCCTGCTAACTCATGCACATAAAAATGTGAATACGTCTTTCACCACGTCAACGTTTTATCATTGTACGATTATTACGTATAACTACACTAAAACGAGATTCATCCCTTAAGATCACCTGGTTTAAAATATTTTATTTCTGCAATAAAAATGTGCCAAATATTTGAATTTAAGAAATTCTAATTAAAGTTAATAATATTTAATTGCTACCCAAGGTGGGTGGACCATAGAAGGTCATCATTCAAAATATGTAGTTAATCCTTATGTATTAAATTTAAATTTTACTTAATTCTTTCAATTAACTTGAGAAGGAACAGGGCTCGAAACAAGGCCGAAACAATCAATCAGTCGTTTAACTTAAAACTAACGTTGAGTCAAAATATCTAGTTCTACTTAAACTACATAAAAAAATCTTTCATTAATATCAAACATTAAATTCTTACAATAACATATTCGCTTAAAAAATACTCAACGGATGTTACTTAATTATATAATATTATATCGAGAACGAATAAATCTTTAATAGCTTTTATGACATGACACAATAATGAAAATATTAACTCGACCAAAATGACCTTCTTATGGGTTCGTTTTTTGTAAGGTCAAAATGTTTTTTAAAAAGACCAAACAATAAAAATACTCATTATCTATGACAACAGTTTTTTCATTTAACAAAACATTTAAATGAAATTATTGAAATCAGGATTACAAGTAATAATATTTAAAACTTATACTTATATTGTTTTACTATCCTCGATACGTATTTATAACTAAAAAATAAATGGCAGGGATAGGAACACTGTCGTTTTTTTTAGTGACAATGTAAATAAAGTTAAGTTTTATAGCAAATCTTTATGTATTATTTCAGAGAAAAAAATTATGAAAATAATAGTTTATTTACTCGAAAACTTCCGTTTTTCTGAGAGCCGCATTGACAAAATAGCTTCGCGGGCGACTCGCCGCCACGTGTGTTTCTTTAAATTTGATCAGTGCTAGTATGAGTAGAAAGAATTTGTCGTCGTATGGCAAAAACTACGACTTTTTATTAATTGCTCTTGCAAAGAGCTTGGCTTTCCATGGTCAACCCACCTTATCTTTGAATTTTAATATACCTACTAAAGAAAATATACTTGTGTACCAGATACTTAAAAGATCCGCTAAAAAGCACTAGATACGGATACGAATATCCGAAACATCGCTAGTTTTAATACTGGAACATAGTTGACGAAATAGGTAAAAGTGTATTAAAATTAAATTAAAAAAAATATTGTCATATAAGTCAAAGCAACATTATTAAAAAAAAACTATTTTTTGTATTTTGTCGCGTTAAAACACGTCACATAAGACGAATAAACCTTATTAAAAAATATTTTTCGACTTTTGCCGCCTTGGAACACCGCTTTTTGTGAGATTAGCCAAGTTAAGCTGATCTCATGGTCAGTAACTGGTTGAATGATCGAGGGGGGACACCGTGTGTCGTTCAGTGTGGTTTAGATTTTATGTTAAACTGCTAGATGAAATTACCCAAACTTTAATAGGGGCTAGTTCAGAGGTAGTTGTTATTTAAGTAATATCCATGGTTGGCACCACCGCGTTTTCTAAAAGTTGCTCTAAAATGCAATATCTGCATGTTTTAGTTGTAGGACAACGTTGACGGAACTGGAAAAAAAATGGTTTAAATATCCAAAAACCTGGCGTCCACGGTTTCTATTACTTAGGCTTTATACAAGCCTTCTTGGGTTATCATAAAGATAATAAAATACTGACACTACTTTTTATCTCTCTCTTCTACCTATTGTAAAGAAAATATTTGGAATTCGAACTGTAACACTTATTACTAAAGCTGGGCAAACCACTGTTGCTCTAGTGGCGGATGACGGCGTAGATATGTAACTGCGTATAAATTCTAATATTGTAAATATAAGATTGGGATAAATATGTTTAACGCGCATTCTTTAAACATATAGCTGCCTCTAGTAGGTTCCAGAGGTAGCTATTGCCGCTCGGCCATCCGAACAAGCATGCGAGAGAAAAAGCGCCAACAAGTCTAAATACCTTTCTTCCACACTTTGCCTGCTCATTGGTCAGCAAAGAGGGGTATATAGCCTGCCAAATAATTAGCACGCAAAACGACAGAAAAAAGGATTAAACTTATGGGCGCAGCGCTTTCTCTCTCTCGCACGCAATTCGCACTGTCGAGGAAAAGCTGCCTCTAGGTAGGTAAATACTCGAAGCTTGCGTCTGTGGGGCCTTTTTTGCGTACGTATACTTCATCTTATAGTGTCAAAACACTTCTTTATCCAGTATAAAAAAGCTACATTACACGGATACAGTGATCCCATTATTAAAGGAAAACTTTCATCTCTTGCCTACCCACTGGCTGTAGTTTTGTCGCTTTTTTACAGGTATTTTCATGGTTTCTGCTGAGAAGAATTAGTCAGTATAAGTTTTTTTTTATCCTGGGACACTTCACAAAGGCTTAAAGCCTTAGTACTAATGCACCGTGAGTGTTCTTAGTGTGATAAGAGGTAGTTTAGTAATACGGAAATATTGGACAATTTGCGGTAGAACGAAAAGTAGTAAGTTTCACAGTCTGGTGACTCTAGGGATAAAGAAACGAAAAAATAGTGGAAAGGTCGGGGTCTCGCAGGTTGTATTGTAAAAAGATTCATTAACGTGGCACTACGTATTGGTCTGTTAGGAACTGCCAAAGAAAGAACTATACATGCTAAATTCTTGAAGCAGAAGCCACAAAAATAGCTATAAAAGAGCGACAGATCTGCTACAGCCCATCAATGGGCAAGAGAAAGGCATTTGTGTAAGCCTGGGGTCATTATTAATTTCTTCTCTCGCAACTCCTAGTACAGCGACACGTAGTGTCACTTTTGTGCATTCCTCTACAGTTCATTAGAAGAGGCTCAAAACTAGCCACTTTGTTTGGTCGTTCATCCCTAGAGTGTCTAGACTGTTAAAATTACAGCCTGCAAACGCTGTTCCTTTCTTTTTTAAACCTCTAAATCTTTGAGCGTCATGGTTAATAAGCTACCTCTTGCCACATTTGAGACAACCACGTGGACTGTACAGATATATTAAAAACACAAAAAAATTGTGATCGCGCTATGTATACGGGCAAGCCAATGAACAAGCAGGCAAAGTGCCTAGTTTTACTTATTATGCTTTAATTGTTAGAAGATTATGCTATTTATTTTAAATAAGTTTTTGGGTCTGTGGATTCATATTTACTTCTTTTAATAATCAACCCAATTTCTATTAATTTTTTTTAAATGTACTTAAAAAACAATCGTTTCTTCTTGGCATGATACTATTGCTCTGTAGGAGGAAAAAGTAGCGATTTTAGTCCTTCAAAATAAAATTAGTAAAATCTATCGTTTTTGAAAGACCAAAATATAAAAGTTTTGGTGACCAGGCAATCAACGTAGCTGGTCAAATGAGACTATATTTTGCAATTTTTTTTGTTCAAAAAGTTGTATAATACCTAAAATTGATTAAGCAAATTTTCGGCCCATAACATGCGCCTATTTTTGAAGGTCTTCTGACTATTAAAAATAATATTCCCTAATTATTATTGCTTCGTGCAGTTGATAAACTATCTCGTCAGCACTGTAATTTACCAGACTGTGATTAAGAAAGGCGGTAATTGTAGTACTTACATTAATTTTTACATGAATAGGAGGTACCTTTTTCTGTATAAGATTGATGACAATGGAATATTCTCAAGCCATTTAATAAAAGGTTTTTTTTTAAATCAGGTATTTTAACAATAAATTATATACCTAAGACGAAAAAAAGATTAAAACAAAATTGCATTGGACCAGGAAGTCCTATAAATAGGGCATTTATTATACATCGACATCATTCTTACGATATAAAATAATAAGAAAATACCTAAGTAAGTGCTAAATTAGAATAATATGTGTGACGTAAAAGAAGATCTAAACACTTGGATAGAAGATTTCCTTAAAAAGAGAAGATTTTCAAAATATGAACTAGAGATAGCAGGAAATTCCTCAAAAGGCAATGGGTACTTAAGTCAAGTAACATTCGTTAAAGTACTTACTGGAATCGGGAGGGAGGAAGAAAAAATATACAATTTGGTTATTAAGTCTGCCCAAAAAGGTGACGAGTTTAGAAAAAAGACTCCCATAAAAGAAGTTTTTGAACGAGAGATGTTTATGTATAGCAGGGTATTTCCATCATTTCGAGTCTTTCAACAAGAAAAGGCCGTAGAGAATCCATTTATGAAGTTTGCCAAATGTTACAGTGTATTTAACGAAAACCAAAGAGAAGCTATTATTCTTCAAAACCTAAAATACTTAGAATATGATATTCATGATCGAAAAACACCACAAAACTTAGATCACGTTTTGTTTGTTTTTAGAAACTACGGACAATTTCATGCTCTTTCACTGGCAATAAAAAGGCAAAAGCCAGAATTATTTAAGGATTTGACCCAAAATATGACAGATCTTTTAGCCAAATTTATTATCCAAGCTAATATGTTACCAATGATGGTTGGTGATATTAAAGCTGCATTAAAATTGTTAAAGGAAACAGACCATAGTAGTTATAGAAAATTGGGCCATATGGATGATAATTTTATTAAAAGTGCTTTGTGTAAAGTAGTTGATCCCGCTGATGGTTTCTCAGTTATTTTGCATGGTGATTGCTGGAACAATAATATGATGTTTGCCTATAAGGTAAGCATATTTTTAAAAAGTAAATAAACAGATTTAACATATTATTTTAAATCAATGTAATTGCTTTTATTACAATTTTTACAATAATTAAGCTTTTAAAAGACACAAAAATGATTGATAGAATCGGCTGTTACTTGGTGAAAATTCATATTAAAATTAAGTTAAAACAATACAATATGTATTGATTTCCACAACACTTTTATTACACGGTAATACTTGACATGTTTCGCTGTACAACAGCTTCATCGGAAGATTAATACTAACTAAACTAGGTGTAACACCTAGTTTAGTTAGTATCAATCATCACACTTAGTTTAGTTAGTATCAATCTTCTGATGAAGCTGTTGTACAACGAAACATGTCAAGTATTACCGTGTAATAAAAGTGTTGGTGAAATAAATACATATTGTATTATTTTAACATAATAGACACAAAAATATTAAAAAACGTTTTTATAAATATAGGTCCCAAAATGCATAGTTTCTAAGATAGAGGGTGTAGCTTTAAAAAAAATAGGCTATTCTAAGTAATAGTAAATTACGATTACCAATTACTAGCATGTTTGTTAAAAGTAATTCAATTATCAATTAAAATTAAAAGTTATTGAATATTTTATTAATTAATCGATTTAAATTGACACATATATCAAACACGATACACTAAAAAATTAAAATATTCATAATATGCATCATACGTGCACGTCACACTATTCAAAATTTCTTTTTATTTCACCCCAAACATCAACTGATTTTTTTACAAAGAAAAGACTAAAAACGGTGGCGGTAAGCATCAATCGAAAATACTAAATCAGCGCGGAGGCGGCGTTCGCCAGATTCAAAGCGGCCCGCCGTTTTTTAAGATACTCTTTATGGCTGGCCTAAATCCCGGCAGTTTTCCCATAAAAAAAGTAATTGAATTAATTTCTAAGTACCTAATTCAATTACTTTATAAGTAATTAAAATACTTGGGATTTGTAAAAATCAAATACCAATTACAATTACATTATCGTATTAATTGATAAACCAAATACAATTACCCTTTTCGTAATGTAATTAAATTAATTTACTAAGAAGTGATTGAATACGATTTTCAAATTATTTTAATTTAATTACCGACAGCCCTGGCCTAATTTAAGTCTAATTAAATTAAAATGTATGTTACTTGATATATATTTTTTTAGAATAAGTAACCAATAATACAACTTTTTTGTTTGGTGATATTTTTTCTTGCTTTGTTTTCGAGAAAAAAATTAAAACCAATTTATTGAAAGCTAAGTCTAGTTTGCAAATTGAATTTTTTTTTAAGTTTTTTTTAATGGGGTCCAAAGACTTAAAATAAATTGGTTAATTTTTTTTTCTTGAAACCGAATTAAGATATGGGGTAATATAAAAAAAAGTGTTTTTTATTGTTTAATCCAAAAAAAAACAAAAATATACAAAAAGTAAGTTGCCTACATTTTTTTCAAAAAATTATTTTTGATAAGGTGTCCCATAAGACGCCACTAGACTTTATAATAATAATTTATTTAAGCTTTAGTTAGGCCCCTATTAATAAAAATAACAATGACACATTTTTAGAAAATTCGCTACAGGAAATTTAAAAAACATTATCCATTATAAACACCTATTTTTATTTAAAGTTTAACTCCCTGTATCTTAGAAACTTTGCCTTTTTGGAGAAATGTTTTTAAAAACTTTTATTATATTTATCAATATAAAATTATTTAGTTTGGCTGTGCATTTTTTTAACAGTTTGTATGTAGAAATCATATTATTTAAGAAATCACATGCAACCAACATTTATTTTGGTAAATAGTGTTTTTTGCTTAAAAAAGCATGAAAAAATAAAGTTATTTAATTTTTTATAAATTATTATTGAAATTTTAAATAACAAACAAAAAAAACTTTCTTTTAGAGCTTTCTCACAAGCAAACAACATTAAAAAAAATAAATTTGTAAGATGATGCAAGATTAACATAAGTCCAAAAATCTCAAAAACATATTTTTTTGTAACAATAAATCTTATAAAATTCATAACCATAGTTTATTGCGAAAAAGCGTCATGAGTTAGTTTGTTTATATGTACAGTGTGTTGAATTTCGGCTTACAAGCACACACACTGAGGAAACTCTCAGAAAGAGTGCGCAAGCAGCATAATACAACTTCTTTGTTTGGTGATATTTTTTCTTGCTTTCTTTTCGAGAAAAAAATTAAAACCAATTTATTGAAAGCTAAGTCTAGTTTGCAAATTGAAATTAATTTTTTTAACATTTTTTTAATGGGGTGCATAGACTTGAAATGAATTCGTTGAATTTTTTTTCCTTGAAAATTAATTAGGATATGGGGTAATATAAAAAAACAAAAAAGTGTTTTTTATTGTTTAATCAAAAAAAAAAACACAAAAAAAGTAAGTGGCGTACATTTTTTTCAAAAAATTATTTTTGATAAGGTGTTATAATAATAATTTATTTAAGCTTTTAGTTAGGCCCCTATTAATAGAAATAACAATGACACATTTTTAGAAATTCGCTACAGGATATTTAAGAAACATAATCCATTACAAACACCTATTTTTTTTAAAGTTTAACTCTCTGTATCTTAGAAACTTTGCATTTTCGGAGCTATATTTTTAAAAACTTTTTTTAATTTTTCAATAAGAAATTACCCAGTTTGACAGTGCATTTTTTGAACAGTCTGTATGCAGAAATCATATTATTTAAGAAATCACATGCAACCAACATTTTTTTTTTGATCAAAAGAATTTTTTTTTCTTAGAAAAGCTCGAAAAAATAAATTTATTTTATTTTTTATGAAAAAAAACTTTCTTCTAGAGCTCTCTCACAAACAAACAACATTAAAAATAAAATAAAAAATCTCCAAAAATCTTATAAAACCCATAACCATAATTTATTGCGAAAAAGCGTCATCTTTTTATATATACAGTGTGTTAAACTTACGCAAAGCACACAGACTGATAGCCAATCAAGAGATTTTTTCGCACACTTAAATTTGGCCGAAAACAAACAACTTGTGCCACCTTTTTAAACATGGTAACTAGATAAAAACCCTGGGTTTGTTCCCAGCAAATTTGTTTACACTAATTGTTTAAAAAATAAAAACTGTAAATAAAAGGTGATTTTTTAGTTTTTTTGCGTGTAACACAAAAACTATTAGAGATATTGCGACGGTATCAATGGGACTTTTTTTAGAGAATTAAAAAAGCCACTAAATGGTATTTTATAGATTTTTTGTAGAACTTTCTACGAGCATTACCTGCCGAGAAAGTAAGGAAAAACTTCAAAAATTGACCTTTTTTCAAAAAATCATATCTCCGTTCGGTGTAAAAATCAGGAAGTAATGTTTCGGGAAATGGTAGGTAATAATGTGTAGTTTAACTATGCGGAAGATGGTTTCTGTCAGATTTATAGTATTCGATTTAGGGCTCGTTAAAAATTTAAGGGCTTTTTTGCGAAGCTCACTGTTTTATCTTTTTACCTCCATATTTAAAATTTTTCGCTCAGGGGGTGGGAAATCGGTGAAAAAAGTCTCTGAAATATGGGTGCCGCGCCGGTTTGATAAATACTCATATTATATAAATAAATGGAGTTTAAAGCTTATCTTAAATTTTTCTTTGTTTTATAATATAAATACTTTCTTTATTTTAAGTTTTTATAAGAAGTTTTCTTCGCCAAAATATTATAAGTGTTTCAGTTTATTTTTTAAATATTATCAAATGCTTGTTGACATTTTTTTTTGGGGATTTTGTGTTTTTAATATAATTATATATATATATATATATATATATATATATATATATATATATTATATATATATATATATATATATATATATATATATATATATATATATATATATATATATATATATATATTATATATATATATATATATATATATATATATATATATATATATATATTATAATATATATATTATATTATATATATATTATATATATATATGTATATGCAAAAAGTTTCGGAACGGTCGGTTTTCTCCGTTGTTTATGAATCTTAAAAAAACGGTGTGCCTGTATAGCAAACAATACTGCATTTAATATTTGGTATGTCCTTCTCTTTGACTTTCGCGTTAAGCGGAAATAATCGTAACTTTTGTTCCTAAATTTCCCATATATTTTTTTATCAGACGCAGAATAAAAAAGTGCATAATAAAAACTTATAATTAAACACACGACAATCCTAAATTTAATTAAGAACCGATTTAAATACGTCATTCATTTTCTTATAACTTTTATTATTAAGTAATAATTTTATTTAACCTGTGATATTTAAATGTAGAACCTTAACCTTAATGCATAATTTTACAGATCCGTTGTTATCACGTAACCGTTCAAAACAAATGAAGATTACAAAAACTCGCATGGATGATGTCAAGGTAATCGTGCACGAAGAGAAGTTGATTAATTTTAACTTCAATACGTGTTTAGCATCCGTTGCGATGAACAAAGGGAGCGAAAACGCGACGTGTTTACAATAAATTTATGATACTCCTACAAATTTTGTGTCAAATAGCTAAATAAATTTCTTTCGCCTACTTTTATTTTTCGGTCTGTTTGGTGCATTTTCCTCAAGATCTTTTTAATCATTTGCTTGCATATACTACTAAACAGTCAAATATTATTTGCTGATTTAAGTATTTTTACTATCACAAGCTGAAAATAGAAATATACTGGGAATTTACCTGATTAGGTATTTTTTTAAGTTTAAAAATACATATAAACCTTAAAAAAAAACAAGCAAGTTATCAATACCAGAAAATTTCGTCTAACGGATAGAGACGTACAGGTTTACTAACCCATATGGATTTAGCCCTAAACCTTAAGCCGCGTTTACATTCAAAGTCTTCCACTAAGTTTTCCACAAGTTGCGGTAATTTGTTGCTTTTTCTACAAAATACAGCAACTTTTTCTGTCTTCCACTTGTGGAGAGACAAATCTTCCACTTAATTTTAGTTTCCCCCGGAGTGTCAGTAAGGATCAAAGAAAGTTGACAACTAAAAGTGGAAGATTTGTTGCTGCGCGCTTTGGGAAAGCAACTTGTAGAAAACTAGTGGAGAACTACTACCTAAACCTTACGCGCCAATTCTTTGGCAACAAGTTTTCCACTTGTTTCTCTAAATTTAAGAAGAGCAACTTTTAGTTTTCTACAAAAAATCTTCAACTTGTTGCTCTAATTTGAGAAGTTCAACTTATAGTTGACAACTTTTAGTTTTCTACAAACCATCTTTTGTCAACTTTTAGTTGTCAACTTTGGTGTAAACGTGCCTTTTTAAAAGATCAAAGAAAGTTGACAACTAAAAGTGAAAAATTTGTTGCTGCGCGCTTTCCGCAAGCAACTTGTAGAAAACTAGTAGAGAACTGGAGAACTACTGCCTAAACCTTTCGCGCTAATTCTTCGGCAACAAGTTTTTCACTTGTTTCTCTAAAGGTGTTTTAGTTGACAACTTTTAGTTTTCTACAAACAATATTGTTGTCAACTTTTAGTTGTCAATTTTGGTGTAAACGCACCTTTAAATACCTGAGGAAAATAAGAATATGTTTTTTAAACATGGCAGTTTCTCGCCAAGTTTTTTTGACTGTTATTGTTAAAATAAATTAATTACAAGTCGATAAACAAATAACAAAAAAAAAGTACATCTCGTAATAATGACATCTGTCAAACATTACAACTGTTGTAACTACCTGCATCTGTTAACAATTACAACTGTCCAAAAATTATTTGTTAGAAGTGACATTTGTTTAAATAATATCCGTCTAAAATGGGATTTGTCAGAATACAGTCCATAAAAAAAATTAATTTATTAAAGTCAAATTGTATTAAAATTTACATCAATTTGATTGTTATGTTCTTTATATATGACTTTTTAACATTTGACCCTTTAAAAACGATGTTAACGCCACTGACAATTTTGTAGAACGAATAGAACTGAGGCCCAACTCAGCCAATTGTTATAATAAATGTGTATTACTTTAGTAATATTTTTACTTTTTAAATTAAAAAAAGTAGTTTATACAATTTGTCAGAATCGAGAGTTGTGGCTTTTTGTTATTTAGAAATAGTAGGTATGTGTTTAAAAAATAAATTACTTTTGGCCAAAATGAGTTGAAAATAAATTTTCTAAAATTATAAGATATTATTAAAAAATAAATTACTTCTTGTCAAAATGAGTTAAAAATAATTTTTTTTAATTTAAAAGATGTTATTTAATAATATAATATATTACTTTTTGCCAAAATAAAATATTTAAAATTATAAGATGTCATTAAAAATAAATAACTTTTTGTCAAATTGAGTTTGCAATATTATTTCTAAAATTATAAGAGGTAATTAAAAGATAAATTATTTTTTGTCAAAATAAGTTTACAATAATGTTTCTTAGATTATAATATAAAAAAAAACGTTTTTTTGCCGAAATTAGTTTGCAATAAATTTTGTAAGATTATCTTATAATATTACAAAATAAATGTAAGGAATGCGGAAAAACATTTTGTAAGTAATGTAAGTAATAAGGGTGAGCGGTTTATTAACATAAATTATTTTACTAAAACATGTGTATTTGTGTATATACCATAAGATAAAAATATTGAAAAGTAATTTAAATAAATCGTTTATATAGAATTTACGTCAATTAATATAGTGCCATATTTTTTAGGCCTAAGTCATACTTATTTAGGTATACCAACTATTAACTTACAACTCTGTGTAGTTTTTGTTAAATAGTAATAATTATATAATAAATGCTTTAAAAATAACATAAAAATAATAGGTAATCGATAGTACTAAATAGTTACTGAAAACAAAAGTTATAAACTTTGCCCCTTCTTGACATATTGCACCAATTCTTATTTATATCTAAAAAGTTTGAGTCTAGGGGCTTTACGAAAATCACACTTTATGGCAGGGGTCTCCAAACTACGGCCCGAGGGCCACATCCGGCCCGCGGACAGATTTTGTCCGGCCCGCGGAGAGCTAGCATACTTGAAAACTCCTTTTAGAGAACAAATAATTTTTATAGCAAATTAAATTTAGTTTACTGAAGTATTCTAATTTTATGTTGAATAATTATTAATATGACATCTACATTGATATGGTCATGGGCTAACTCCGCTAACTCATAACATTCTTGTAGGCTTATTGTTATTGTTTTTGTGATAAGTTGGATAAAGAAACACATAATTGTAATGAGTAAAGACATGTATAATATGCAGAAAATTTAACTTCAGTATATAATAACTAACAAATTATTGAAATGAATCCAACTAACATTTTATACATTTTAAATAATCACATAACTTATAACAAACATAATGACATATGAAATACTAATGAGATTTATGTAATTGAGATTTTCCACTGACAATAGTTTGTAGTTGTGGACTAATTTTACTTGTACCAATTATTAAAAGAGATTTAAGATGCTCATCAGTTAATTTCGATCTGTAAACATTTTTTGTGTACTTCATTTTGGAGAAGGTTTTCTCACACAAATAAGTAGTACCAAAAACAGAAAACAGACCACAAGCAAATTTATGCAAATTATCAAATTGTGTCAGTGGAAGACTTTTATAAAATTCCAACAAAGATGAGTTTTGATATTTGTTCTTAATTATATCACTGCATTGTAGATCAATCATTTCCATTTGAAGTTCCGAGGCTAGGGTTCAATGTCAGTATCAAAAGGATTCTGAAAAATCTTAATTTGATTCGCAATGGCATCAAAGTCCGAGAAACGAGTATCAAAATTTATCTTCAAAGCACTCAAAGTTTCGATTGCAAAATCGATAGGAAACTCAGTCTCAGTAGTGTGGCTGAATATTTCACATGTTTTAAAATGTGAAAAACATTTACTTCGTAGTTGTGATTGAAACAGTCTCAATTTCTTCCGGAATGATTTGATATTAGTGTATAAATCAGGAAGATGCTGGTTTTCTCCTTGCAATCCCAAATTCAGTTCGTTCACATGTTTTGTCAAATCAACATAGAATGCTAACTTCCACAGCCATGCGTTGTTTTGTAATTCAGTAAGAGGGCGATGCTTTTCATTCAAAAAATTTCGATCACTGCTCGAAGTTCAAAAGCGCTGAAGGACTTTCCCACAACTAAGCCAGCGTACGGCAGTATGATAAGGTAAGTCAGTTTCTCCAATCTCTTCAATAAATTGTCGGAATTGTCGGTGATTCAGCCCAAAAGATCTGATAAAATTAACAGTTAATATGACTGGTTTCAGAACGTCAGACATATCCAAACATTTTCCGCACAAGGACTGTTGATGAATGATACAATGTAAGACTAATGGTTTTGAACCACCGTCATTTTCTACAGCCTTTGACACAAGAGCGACCACTCCTTTATCTTTCCCACTCATGTTTTTGCCTCCATCAGTTGTAATACATTTCAAGTTTTTCCATCGAAGGTTCTTTTGATTAATGGCCATTTCAACTCCTTTAAAAATATCTGTACCAGTAGTTGTGCCATGAATACTATACATATCAAGAAGTTCTTCGTGCACTTCATAGCTTTTATCTACTCCTCGAATTGAGTCAAATAGATCAAGTAGTTCAACAATCCTTTGGGAAAAAGTAAAAATGGAGTACTTGCTTAATCAACACAAAATATTTGGCTTAACCCTACCTAACTGCCATCTAAGAAAAGTAAGTAATTTTTTAATTAATAAACCCCACCGCCGATTTAATTTAAATTTATAATACAGGGGTTTCTTGGACCGCTGATCACAAATCAAATTTTGTCGAAAACTTGATTTTTCTTTGCCATTTCTTTATTCATATCTATATAGCAAATGTTTTGGTTAAATCACTTATTTCCATCTTCGCCAATGATGGTTAGAAATATTGCATCCTTTTGCTCCTTATATTTTAATTTCAAGTCCGTTGTCACCTAATACAACTCAAATCTTTGCTTATATCTTTTTCACTGCACAGCCAAATTTTTATCAGTTTTAATAAGCTGTTTCGGGAGTTTAAATATGGACTACCTCTTATATAAAGTAGGTATACAATTGTTAGTCATTAAAATCCGCCAGTTATACTTGTTATGTTCAGTCAGAGACCTGACACTATGTATTATCCGGGCTCCTAATTAAGATTTAGGAATAAAACGACAAAACTAATACAGTCCAATATATGTATTTTGTAATATGTATTGATTTACGTTTCTACGAGTATAACACGACACACGACGTTGCCTGGCTGTGGGCTGTTGGACGACCAAATTTACATTTACATCATGAAATCATAGAGAGCTTTAATAAGTTATTGCTTCATAAATGCTAATAATAGAATGTCTCATAATATATTCTAAAACTTTCCCGGATTCATTCCTGAAAAGTGTCTTACAGGATATTATAACAATTTAGCTCTGTAAAATATCATATATTCTCTTGTCCGGGAGCCCCCTGTATAAAAGCTGGCCAATAAGAGATACGCATGAAACATCTTTTTTTTTTTAATTAATATTAACTATGATCAATTTAAAGCCGCAGTTGTGCCTAAACTCAGCGGGTTCATGCATATTTTTATAAAGATTTTTTAGTTCGAGTTAGTATACCAACTCCGATTAATCTAAAAATTGATCAAAATTTTCTATTTATTGAATGAAACATACTAGTACACATGTGCCTCGAGGTAATGGGGGACAACATGGTGGCACGTATATTTTATTAATTTTTTTTTTTGGTCCAGTAATTGTACCCATTTCGATCCACCCTAAACTTTAACTAAAAGAAAATTAAAAGTATATTATATTGAAAAGAAAGTGCTTTCTCTATCTGGATGTAATATACCTGGCAGGACGCTTAACATTTCTCGATCTTCTATGCTACTATGTGCATAGCTCATCGTTTAAATATTTTTAATATTGATTTTAATATTTTTGATAATTATTTATAAAGACGGTTACGTGTTCAGAATGACCCGCAGAAAATTTTAATTATATTTTTAACACCAAAACAATTTTATTGTTTATTTAGCCTTAAACTATATCCTATGTTGCTTCGTGTATAGCTTATCCTTTAATTATTTTTATATTTAATTTAAGTAATAATATTATTAATTTATAAAGACGGTTACTCGTTTAGAATAAGCTAGAGAAAATTTTAATCATATTTTTAACATCCAATTTTTTTTTTATAATTTATTTAACATGAAACTTTCAAAATAATATTTTTATTAAGCTATCTGCTTCTTCTAAGCTTACAACCTTTGTAATTTAAATTATTGAATCAACTTGATCAAAAACACGTATATAACTAAAGTGACACAAAATTCTGAAACCTATGATAGATACTACCTAAACGATTTTTTCTAATCTTTTTATGGTTTGTTTTTTAATTTGTTTAAAATCTTAAGAGCCACAATTTTGTTTCCATACATTTTTTGTTTTTTTTATAGATTCGAGTTTTTAATTTTATTTTAATTTTTGTACATTTTTTTTGCAAATTAAAACATTTTTATAATAAAAATAAATAAACGAACCCATATTTATTACAAAACAATATTTACGTTTAATTTTTTTGTATTTTATCACCGCTCTGGAGCGAATTTTTTTTGTCAAAACCACTTTTTTAATTATATCTTTTTTATTACTTATTTTATTAAAAATGTGTACATAACCATTATTATAGAGCTTATTAAAAAGCACATTTTTTGTCCACTACATTTTTTGTATCTTTTTAAGTTTTTTTTAAATACGTAATTTTATTAGATCATTAATATTGCTGTAATATATTTTTTTCCTTAAATCAATAGTTTTTTAGTTATATTGAAAAACCCAAATTTTCACGATTTTTTCTAGGTAAAAATATGTAACTTGTATGTACCCGCTGAGCTGAGGCCCGAGTGGGTTTTTGAATTGACTATAGTTAATAGTAATATAAAAAAAAAATTCATGCGTATCTCTAATTGGCCAGCTTTTGTGCAGTGGGGACCTGTACAGGGAAAGTAACTATAAATAATTTTAATTCTTTTGTTTTATAAAACCATAAAACTTAAAACAATTTAATATAAAATTTCTGATTAATTTTTATAAGGTGGTGGATGTTTTCCCGTAAAATCCATATAGGATATTTAGGAAAAGATAGTGTATAGTAACATTTTATCTCAAAGAATTTTAATTTGTTTTTGGCAAAACACCATAAAATCTTATAAACGTTTAGTGAGTTTATTAAGAATCCTGAAAACGCATATAAAAAATGTGTCTGATTAGAATTTCTATATCTTCTGAAAACCCAATAAAATCTCTTGATATTTTCATATATTTTTTAAAAGTTTTTATCTATTATTCTATATGATTTTAGGGTATTTATTGGTTCCAAACTTATATAACTTTTTTAAAATATTGTTTCCATAATAAAAAGGATGTTTTTAATTACTTAACAATTCTATGTATAATGATTTTAGAATGTTTAAAAGGTAAACTGAAACTAAACATTTGTATTACCCTTTAGCAAACTTTAAATGATTATAATTACACAAGGTGTGCTGTATTTTAATAATTAGCTTAATTAAATAAATGCTTTTATATAAGTTTATGTATGGGTTTAACATAGTAATTTTCATGTTTGGCATATTGGCTTGGAAATTCAACTTTGTCATAGGATGGTTGGATTAAAATAAAACAGCTATTCGTTTAAGAAAAATTTGACTGGGTATTTCTTTTAAGTACATACTTTTATCCTTCACCTGAGTGTCAAGAATTGGACATGAGTATAGTAAAATAATACAAACATACATAAAAAATAAAACCACACCAGTAACCTACCTTTTAAATTTAATATTAGTTTACCCACATTTAGGGCGTATAAATGTGTGCTTCTTTACTATTACGTAGAAGATTTCAACCTAGTATGCCAAACCCTTGCCTTGTAAGCAACATGTACTTTGCAAGCCTAACTACAATGTCAGGAAAATGTTTACTTTTAAAAACATTTTAAAGCTAAAGAGAAACTTATTTTAAGCTAGTATTAACAAAATATGAAATGTTGTCAGAGTAAATAGAAACATTAAATTCAAATGTTAAATAAAGCAGAACTGGAGTCCATAAAAATACAACTAGTACAGTGGATGGGGAGAAAAAAGCTGTTTGACCTCCGTTTTTTACAGTTTTAATTTTCATGAAAATTTGAAATTAAGTTGCCTTTACCCCCTAGATCAAAGTTTATATATGCTTAAGGTGTGTTTTTTTATTTTTAGCGGGTAAAAACCACCCCTTATGCCAAAAAAATAAAAAACCATAGAAATAGATCTTATGTTAATTAAAATTATAGCTAAATATGTAGAATAAATTTATTTTTATGTTGTGAGTTATATCCAACATTATATTTTACCGTTTCAACCCTTAAAAATTATCCTTAATAACGAAATTCCAAAAAAAAAATGTTTTTTCATTTTAAAATTATTTAATAACGCTTTTATTGTAGAAAAAAATAGTTTACTGTATAATAAATATTTAACTACCATAACTCAACCTTAAAATAACCACCCCTATAAGATTTACAAAAAAAATGTTTTTGACAAATTAAAACGATTTGATGATAAATAATTATAGTCCCAGAAATGAAGCTAAAAAATTGCAAAACCTCGCAATTTTTGTGTCCTGCATCGATTTGTATAAAAATTTGAAATTAGGCGCTTTTTACCCTCTACTTTAAATTCTATTTCATGTTGATATGCGCTGTTTGTTTTTTAAGGGTAAAAACTACCCCTAATTGTCAAAACTTATGGAATAACATTTTAAACCTTATGGGTAAAATTTGGTTTGGATTAGTTGATTAATGATTGTTTTATGCTTAAGAATACAATTTTAAAATATTTCAACCCTTAAAAATTAACCCTTGTTAGAGCTTAAATTAAAAAAAAATTACCCTAAAAAAATGATTAATTTACCACAGTGATTTAATCTTGAATGCTGTTGCTTAAAATATGTACTAATTTTATTTCGCAACTTTTCGACCCTTATAAATCAACCCTTATTATAGCTTAAATAAAAAAAGATTTATCCCCAAAAAATTAATAGCTTGACAGATTTAAAAATTAAAAATATTACTGCCTGAAATATTACCACTTTCATACTCCTTAAAAACCACCCCTTACAACATTGCAATTCTTATAAACCAATATAACAGATATAAAAAGGAACAGAAAGTAGAATTGTATACAAAAATTATACCGGTAAAAGTATAAAGTATACCGGTTTTATAGAATATTATGCTCCGAAGTGGGCTATTCGACTTTTTCGAAAAAAAAAGTTAATTGGTTTTTAAAACATAGCTCCTTTAGTTTTAATGATAGAATGTTTATTCAAATAATTTTGTAGGGTTTTTTAAGAGCTACAAGGTTACGTAAATTAAATCCTTTTTAATTCCTTAGTTTTAAAATGGGATGAGTTTAAAGGGCTAGAATAAGGTGGTGCTCGCTCGTTAATAGAGGCTTTAAACGGCAATATCTGGCCAAATATTAATTGTACAGAAAAAATATACGTAATGAAAAGTCTTTGTTATTAAAAAAGCAATAATTCAGTACCCTAGCATTTTTTTCGTATTTCCAGTATTGTTGGAGTTATTTTGAAGAAAATGGCTATTTTTACAAAATTGTGAAAAATCGTTTTTCACTTTAAGCTCCAATTTTTCTAAAGTTAAGCATTTTAATTTGGTTAAACTTCTAGAATGTATTAATAATACATATATAAAAAGAATCGCAGAAGGGTACAGATCCATTTTAATTAAGAGGGGAATTAGGGGTTGTTTTTTATGATCTTTTCGTAGAAAAAAGTAGGGACCGACTTTATATTTATCATTACTCGCTTAATTCTTATGCTAAAAACTTTTTTTTTTTTTTTAAAAAAAGGTTTTATTTTATACTTTAAAAATGTTTTTATATGTTTTCTCTAAAAAAATGCAAACTTTTCCCGCTATTTGACTTTGAATCTTTTAAATTTAACAGTTTTTAATTTAACATTAAACGAACTAAAGCTTACCATTAACAAGCCGTAGCTCGGTCTGTATTCGTTGTAGAAAAATTATAAAAAAAAACTTTTTTTCCATTTTTTTATAAGCTACAATTTTGCTTTCTACAGTTTTTTTTAAATAAAATGTATATTTTTAGAGTTATTCGTGAAAACCCCATTAAAAACGTCGATTTTTTCGTCGAAAAACTTTTACATCCAATCGCGAATAACTCCAAAAATATTAGTTTTACGAAAAAAATGTATAGAATATTTTTCACTTAGAATTACTTTCTTTATAGACTTTTGTAGTTAAAGTGTAATAAAAAAATTTCACTCCCAAGATGTGCTTTTATGGGGTGGCAACCACCCCCAGGATAAAAGCACACCTTGGCATAATATAAACTTTGATCCTTGGGCTATTTCCTACCCTCTGTAAAAATTATAGGTAAACCCATGCAGAACAAAAGATTCCTAGCCAAAATGCCTCATCTCCTGTGCTAAATTTACTTTATACCATAATTTTTTAGATTAAAAAAAATAAAAAAATGTAAAGTTATTTTTAAAACAAATTTTGCAATATTTATCACAACTGTAGACCTGGCTGGTAAAAATACATAAACCTATGTAATTTTAAATCACATTTTTTTATTATCTGGGGTAAATTATAAATGTTTCTAAAGTGTGTTACGTAGTGACTTTTGTTTGTAACAAATTTTGTGCAAATTAAAATTTATTTTTGCAATATTTGGGGTTTTTAGCTTACAGAACCCTGATCTAAAATTAAGATGATCCAAATTGGTTCATTAGAACCTGAGATATCAATATTTTTTAGGCGAGTTGTTAATGTGAACTCTTGAAATCAGTTTTTTTTACCACCGCTCTTCATAAATTATATGGTTTTTGAAGATTTTTTTTTCGTTGTTTTATCTATGATTTCATTTAGAAAGTAATTTAAAAAAATACAGGGTGTTCCAACAGTGCATTCAAGTCCAATTATAGGAATATAAAAAATAGATTAATACATAAGTTGTAGGGACGACTGAAAGCTATAAATTAAAATTATTTGTAGATATACAGGATTGCCCATAAGTTTGGTATAAACCAAACATACCTTTTTTTAAATAGAACACCCTATATATTGTTTTATTTTTGGCTTGCAATTCCTGTTGCCATTCACCCAATATAGAGTTGTTGGGGTCTATACGGAGTCATTTTAATTTTATGGGCACTTTTATAAAAAAACAGAGGTATATTTGACACCCTGTATTTATTTTAGTAGGTCAGAATATTATCATTTCATTTCGAAAAACACTTGCAAATCTGTTCTTCTTTTGTTTTAGATAATGTTTCTTAGATTTCTTTTATAACAGTATACAGGGTAAGTCAAAACATGATGTTCAAGTTTTCTTGAAAAATTTAAATGAAACACCCTGTTTTTTATATTTAATTTAGACACCTCGACTAATGTTCTTTTATTTTCATTAAGCAGGCAGTGCTTAATGACCTAAATCCAACAGTTACTCAGATATTCTTCGTTTTATAAGCAAAAATGCTAATTTTTTAACTTGAAGCCATAAATTTATTGTTTTTAACGGGACATCCTGTATATTGCCCTATTCTAGGAGTCTCCTCATTTTAACATTGACCAAATGTAAGTTGTTGGAGCCTTAAACAGGTTATTCGAGATTAATGGTTCTTTTTCTAGAAACCCAGAAGTTTTAACCTTGTTTTATTACGCCAAATGCGTTCTTTTTTCTCAACTTAAATTTATTTATTTTTGAAATTTATTGATACAAGCAAACATAATCTTAAATTTATTTTAGTAATTTCATAAAAATTGACAGGAAAAAAAAAATTTTTATTCAAATATTCTACAAATACAAATTATTATTTGATTTAGTAGTCTTGAAATAAATTAGAATCTATTTGTTAGCTAGAAGAGTGAACAAATCTAGTTTCAGTGTTAACAATAAGAATTAATCACAAAATGTACTCCGATATATAAACCACACAAAAGCGTTTTTGAAAGGCTTATGCAATGGTTTTATTAAACGGTATATATGTTGAATACAATAAAACTGTCCGAACCATGTCTGTTTTAAATAAAAAGAATGAACTATCAGTAAATTATAAAAATATATATATATATATATATATATATATATATATATATATATATATATATATATATATATATATATATATATATATATATATATATATATATATATATATATATATATATATATATATATATATATATATATATATATTTATTTGTCTTCCACGTAATTCTGAAGTTATGGCTTGGGCTAAAATCATGAAATTTGGTACAGTGGTAGTCTTTAGCAGTGGCTAGAACCTAACAAAGCCCGTCTTTTGAATTTTGCCCCCGGGACAAAAATAGGAGCAAAAAAGTGTTTTTTTACGGAGACAGAGGCTACTTAATATTGTCTCTCACCTGGAGGAGACAGACTTTTCATCTAGTTGTTTAAATAATAATTTAGTTCTAAAAAGAGCGTACATTTAAAATTAATTATTCACTGGCTATTAACAGGAAGTAATAAGGGTTGGATGTACAAAAACAGTAAAAGCTACTTAATTAAATGTTCGAATTCGAAACAATTCTTGACGCAGTTGAAACGTGGTATAGATGGAATTTATTTTTTTCCAAAATCCGTAAAACAGTAGTCTTACTAACATCTGTTTCCCTTGCAATTTTTCTTGAACCGATATGTGGGTTTTCTATGATTTTTAAATTTACCGCTAACTCGTTTTCCTCATTAAAAACAGGCTTCGTTCGATCAGTCTTAGTATATTCTACATTGTCCGTTTCATCAAACCCTTGCATAAGTCTTTCGAATGCGCTTCTGTGTGGTTGTCTTCTATAGGGATACTTCTCGTGATAAATTCTCATTGCTAATAAACAGTTTTGTCACTCGCTCCCAGAATATAAATCCATATCAATCATTTCTTGTCTAGAAAAGTTCATCTTACGTCTTTTTTGATATTTATATAAATTTAAGCATCAGTTTTTAGAAACACAACTTAAATTAATTTATTTGACAGAGAAGCCAAGTAGGTAATTGTTTCTTTCACATGGGTTACTTTAATTTTAATGTCTTGTGTTAATTTGTACACATTTACATTTTTGCTTATAAAACGAAGAATATCTGAGTAACTGTTGGATTTAGGTATAGGGAGTGCTAAGAGAATATTAGTCGAGGTGTCTAAATAAAATATAAAAAACAGGGTGTCCCATTTATATTTTTCAAGAAAACTTGAACATCATGTTTTGACTTACCCTGTATACTGCTATAAAAGAAATCTAAAAAACATTATATAAAACCAAAAAAGAACAGATTTGCAAGTTTTTTTTGAAATGAAATGATAATATTCTGACCTACTAAAAAGATACAGGGTGTCAAATATACTCTGTTTTTTTTTTTAAAGTGGCCATAAAATTAAAATGACTTCGTATAGACCCCAACAACCCTATATGGGTGAATGGCAACCATAGGCGTGCGCACAGTGGGCGCCGTGGGTGCCGTGGCACCCCCACTAGTCTGAAAAAGATTACTGTATTTAAAATATGAAAATTATTATTTGATAAGGTTCGATATAAAAATTACAATCGGTAATTGTCTCGAAAGTTGCCTCAACTCCGATTTTAACCAAATTTGGTATACGGGGGTTTTTTGGGGCGCTGATTACGAATTTTTTTTCGGCAACGTTTCGTTTTCGAGATATTCACCATCAAAGTTGAAAATCAAACTAACCTTATTTACACTATTCCTCCTTCTTTATGCACATAATTCTTGATTTTTACACCAAATTTGTACACAATATTTCACAAACACCTTTTAGAAACTAGTTTTTATATTAATTTTACATTTTTTTCCCTTTTAATTGCAAACATCCACTTTCACCGCCAAAACGTGTCGGCAACCATGTATACATTTGGGCTTTTTGTAAACAATTGGGGGCCCCAACGAGAGTTGGCAATTTTGGAAAAAAGTGTAAAAAAAAATATAAATACAAGGTTTTAAAGGGTTTATAAAATATTGTGTGCCCTAGTGTAACAATTAAATTTTTACAAAAAAGAAGGAATATAGTGAAAATTGGTTAGTTTGATTTTTAAAACGATGATGCTTGTACACGAAACGTTGCCGATTCAAAAGCCCTCGTATACCAAATTTGGTTAAAATCGGAGAGAAACTTTCGAGACAATTACCTTACAATCAATAGATTCAAATGTATAAAATGTATCGTATCCAGTTTTATTCACTTCATTATTATTATTTACAAAGATCCGACATGACGTATCCTATGGCTTCGACTCCATAGATAGGGCGTCATTGCAAAGAGCCATCTATCGAAGACCACTCCTCGCGTCCCTCGGTCCAGTGATCTTCGCCAAATTCATTGCCTCGGTAAACGAAGGGACCCAAGGACAACAGATTTCTGCATTTTCATCACCAGTTGTTCGGGTGAATGTTGACGTACGGGAATACACTTCAGCTCCCCAACACATTTTCCTTCATACCCCCAAAACGCCGACAATCAGAACAACCAATCGCACTTATACTCCGGAATAGAGCCTCGAAGTTCGCCAAGAAGATCCTGATATTTGCTCGTTTCTCCCGTTTCTTTATATCGATGTTGGTTTCCGCTGGGGCGGAGAACTCAATCACATACATAGAGTTATACCTTTTATCAAGGAGAACGATATCAGGTTTATTGGCGCGAATTTGTTGCGTAGTTGGGAATGCATAATTCCAATATATGCGGCAGTTGTCATTTTCCACCACAGCCTCGATGTCGCCGGGAGCAAATGGCAGAACTGCTGTTTCAATGTAATAATGTCTGAGGTGATAATAGAGTATCCGAAGCGCCTCGTTATGTCGGTGGATGTAACCACTAACAGCATACACTGGACAAGCTGACAACAAGTGCATAACTGTTACAGGTTGCTGTCGACAAGCTCGACAAGGAGTATCAAGAATGTGAGAAAACTGACTTCGGTATATCAATGTGTTTATCACCCCATCCTGGCATGCTAGTAGGAAACCCTCGGTTTTAGACTTGAGCTCAGCAGATTTTAAAAACCCACAAGTGAGGATTCGAGATAGGTTGAGTCTTTCTATGTTTCGGTAAAATACTCCGTGTTGCGGCTTAATAATGTGATCTTCTAAAAGCATCTGCTGTTCTGCTCTTTTAACTGCAGTTCTTACGGCTTTAGACTCAAGTCTCACAAGTAATTGGTCACCGTTTGGCCTTGGTTATTGCAAATCTGAGAACGAATTTCTCCGCTGCCTTAAATAGAAACGCTCCAACATTAGCTATTTCGTGTGCTCTTACTAGTTGCATCAGTGGATCAGTACTATTGGCAACTTGACAAGCAAGACTCAAAACCAGCCGATCATGCATACACTCCAAGCTTAAAAGGCCACGACCTCCCTGGTGGCGTGGGAGGTAAATACGGGATGTTGTTGGATTATTATTATTATTATTGTTATTATTATTATTATTATCTTGGCACCCACACCAGCTTTACCCTGCGCACGCCTATGATGGTAACAGGGAATGCAAGCCAAAAATAAAATAATATACAGGGTGTTCTATTTAAAAAAGGTATGTTTGGTTTATACCTAACTTATGCGCAATCCTGTATATCTACAAATAATTTTAATTTGTAGCTCTCAGTAGTCCCTACAACTTATGTATAAATTATTTTTTTACAATTCCTATAAATACCGAGCTATTGGACTTGAACGCACTGTTGGACCACCTTGTATGGGGCCTGAAATCCTGAAAAGTACCTGGTAAACCGAAGTCATTGGTGCAAAAATGGACACTCTATTAAATTATTAAACTGTCATGAACAGCAGTCAACTTTGACCGCTATGTCTCCTCTAAATGACCAAAATGCAACTTTTTTGGTCTCAACATAAGCGTCTTTCCTAGTATTTTCATTATTTAGGGTGCCCTGATAAGGTCGTCCTCCGGCGATCGATATCTCGAAAACCTTTCATCGCATAGCTTTCGGAAAAAAAAATTATAATAAAATTGGCCTTAAGAAAATACTGAAAATTATTTTCAAGTTTCTAATTTCACCGCTAGGAGGCGTAAAACTAAGAACAAAATTAAAAAAAAACAGTTATTTAAAAATATGCCCTATTAACTTATGATATTGGTAGTTTTCTCAGAAACTACGTAAAATGAAAAAACTTTTTTCTTTTTAGTGTCTTTCCCTAACTTGTCAAATATAGGAAGGGGAAAGGAGCGAATGTACATTTGAAAAAAATTAAATAACCTTTTTTTGGCTTAACCGATTTAAATAAACTAGGTCGCCTTTGAAAGAGCTTTTACCTGGACTTAAGATAAAATATTGGCATAATTAATTTATTTTTTTGTTTTATCCTAAAAGACTGATTTTGTCAATTATAATTGCCAATTTTTCCCCTAAATTAAAATACAAAGGGTTTATTATTTTATTATTAATTATTATAAAAATTAAAAAGAACATAAAAAAAGTAAAAAAACCTGGTAAAAAACCCCATTTCGATATTTTAATTTTCTCGACTTACATGGAAAAACTGCCCTTTTCTCGTATCCTTTCCTATTTTAAGTTTCAGATAAAAACGCGGCGTTTTTATCGAGGTGCCGGGTTGATAATCGAAAAGGTACAACAATGCAGTCTTTCGACAATTTCGAAATGCGGTTTTTACTAGTTTCTTTACTTTTTTATGCGCTTTTTAATGGGCTGGCTCATAATTATAATAATACCATTGTATTTAAATTTTTCAAAAAAATTGGCAAAAGTTATAACTTTGACACAAATCAGTCCATAGGGATATATTTGAGAGGTTAGGGAAAAAACGCTTAAAAGAAAATTTTTTTCTTATTTTACGTAGTTTGTAAGAAAACTATCAATGACACAAGTTATTATGGCATGTTTTTAAGTAATCCGTGTTATCAATATTGTTCTTAGTTTTACGCCCTCTAGCGGTGGAATTAGAAACTTGAAAATAATTTCAAGCATTTTCTCGAGGCCGATTTTACTATAAACATTTTTTTCCAAAAGGTATGCGATGAAGGGTTCTCGAAATATCGCCGGAGGATGACCTTATCAGGACAACCTGTATACACTTCAAATTTAATTTTTGTTTAATATCAAAGTTTTGAAATTTCAATTTGTAAAAAAGGGTCAACAAATCAAGAGATGTTTATTGGTAAATAATAGTTTGAATATGCTGATTTTTTGCTTCGATGCTAGCCTATCGCCGGGACTAGACTTCGAAGAAGCTTTTTTTTTGAGCTTGAACATTTGAACTTCGGCAATGTATTTTTTTTTAAACATAGCCAAAGTATTAACTCTAGAAATGAAAGTTTCTAAAGAAACAACAAAATGTAACCAGTTTATATTTTTTAAGAATTTTTTTTTAATCCTTGTTTAGATAATAGCACGAAGTTCACCGCTACTTTACAAATTAAAAAAATATATTTTTGTAATTTAAATCGAAAGTAGGTACCAATTACACAATTAATTTTTTTTTGTACGGTCGGCTTTAAAATTCCATTAATTTTTATTATGTTTTAAAGAACACATTTCTATTTTAAGCTAATAGCATAAAAGATGAGGCATTTTGTCTAGGAATTTTGTGGTCCTTCATGGACTTACTTGAAATTTTCACAGAGGGTAGGGAATAGCCCAAAGATCAAAGTTTATATCATGCCGAGGTATGCTTTTATCCTGGGGGTGGTTGCCACCTCATCTTGGGGGTGGAAATTTTTTATTACATTTTAACTACCAAAATCGATAAAGAAAGTAATTTTAAATAAAAAATGTTCTATACATTTTTTCGTAAAACTAACATTTTTTGAGTTATTCGCGATTGAAAGTAAAAACTTTTCGAAAAAAAATCGACCTTTTTAATGGGGTTTTCTCGAAAAACTCTAAAAATATGCATTTTATCAAAAAAACTTTGAAAAGCAAAATTGTAGCTTATAAAAAAACTAGAAAAAAATGTTTTTTTATAATTTCTCTACAACCAATACCGACCGAGCTACGGCTTGTTAATGATTAGCTTTTATTTGTCAAATGTTAAATTTGAAAGATTCAAAGTCAAATAGCGGGAAAAGTTTGCTTTTTTCAAGGAAAACATAAAAGGTCTTTTTAAAGTATATAATAAGACCTTTCTTTTAAAAATAAAAAAAGACTTTTTAGCATGAAAATTGAGCGAGTTATGATAAAAATAAGGTCGGTCCCTACTTTTTTCTACGAAAAGATGATTAAAAACAACCCCCTAATTCGCCTCTTAATTAAAATAGATCTGTACTCTTCTGCGATTCTTTTTATATGTGTATTATTAATACATTTTAGAAGTTAAACCAAATTTTAATGCTTAATTTTAGAAAAATTGGAGCTTAATGTGAAAAACGATTTTCCGCAATTTCGTAAAAATAGTCATTTTTTTCAAAATAACTCCAACAATACTGGAGATACGAACAAAAAAATGCTAGAGTACCGAATTATAGCTTTTTTGATAACAAAGACTTTTCATTTCATATATTTTTCTGTACAATAAATATTTGGCCAGATATGGCCGTTTAAAACCTCTATTTACGAGCGAGCACCACCTTATTCTAGCCCTTTAAACTCAGCCCATTTTAAAACTAAAAAGGATTTAATTTACATAGCCTTGTAGCTCTTAAAAAAACCCTACAAAATTATTTTTAAACAAACTTTCTATCATTAAAACTAAAGGAGCTATGTTTAAAAAACCAATCCACTTTTTTTTCGAAAATGTCGAATAGCCCACTTCGGACCATAATATTCTATAAAACCAGTATACTTTTTACTTTTACTGGTATAATTTTTGTATGCAATTCTACTTTCTTTTCCTATTTATATCTATTATATTGGTTTATAAGAATTGCAATGTTGTAAGGGGTTGTTTTTAAGGATTAAAAATTTGCAAAAGAATGAAATTGGTAATATTTCAGGCAGTAATATTCTTAATTATTAAATCTGTTAAGCTATTAATTTTTTGGGGATAAATCTTTTTTTTTTTTAATTAAGCTATAATAAGGGTTGATTTATAAGGGTCGAAAAGTTGCGAAATTAAATTAGTACATATTTTAAGCAACAGCATTCTAAAATAAAATCACTTTTTTAGGGTAAATATTATTTTTAATTTAAGCTCTCACAAAGGTTGATTTTTAAGGGTTAAAATATTTTAACATTGTATTCTAAAGCATAAAACAATCATTAATCAACTAATCCAAACCAAATTTTACCCATCTTAAGGTTTAAAATGTTATTCCATAAGTTTTGACAATTAGGGGTAGTTTTCACCCTTAAAAACAAACAGCGCACATCGCAATTTACAGTAGAGGCTTAGAAGCGCCTTATTTCAAATTTTTATACAAATCTATGCAGGACACAAAAATTGCGAGGTTTTGCAATTTTTTAGCTTCATTTCCGGTACATTAATTAATTATCATCAAATCGTTTTAATTTTTCAATTTTTTTTTTGTAAATCTCATAAAGGGTGGTTATTTAAAGGTTGAGTTATGGTAGTTAAATATTTATTATACCGTAAACTGTTAAAATATATTTTTTTCTACAATAAAAGCGTTATTAAATAATTTTAAAATAAATTCTTTTTTAATTTCGTTATTAAGGGTGATTTTTAAGGGTTAAAACGTAAAAGAAGTGTTAGATATAACTCACAACATGAAAATAGATTTATTTTACATATTTGGTTATGATTTTAATTTACATAAGGTCTATTTCTATGGTTTTTTAATTTTTTAGAATAAGGGGTGGTTTTTACCCCTAAAAATTAAAACCATACCGTAAGTATATATAAACTTTAATCTAGAGGGTAAAAGCAACTTAATTCCAAATTTTATTAAAAATTGAAGCTGTAGAAAAAAATCCGGATGTCAAACAGCTTTTTTCTCCCCATCCACTGCACTATAAATGTTAGAAGTAAACCCAGGTTTGACTTTCCATTAGTCGCATTGTATGTCCCTTCACCTGCTGAATGCTTTCAAAGATAAACAAACTTAAGCCTAAAATAATGCAGCAAGTTGTCTTGTTTTGCAAGACTTTTTTTCTAAACTTTGCTTAATTATACTTGCCGAGTAAAGCTCTAGTTTACTTTTTTTCTTTAAGTTTATTTTACTGGATAAAAGTTCATTATTTTCTCTATTTTAGGATTTATCAAGAGACCAACCCAGCGATATGATGTTCTTGGATTTTCAATTATCTTCAGTTGGATCCCCGATATACGACTTATCCTATTACCTCTATGCTGTTGCCGATGAAAATGTTTTAAAATATTTTGATTTACTGTTACAAACCTATCATTATAGTCTTACAAGTTTTCTTAGGGAACTTGGTGAGAATTCATATGATATCAGCTTGGAAGATATTAAACGACACTGGATTGAATATGGAAAGTTTGGTTTGGTTATGGCACCTCTTGGTCTTAAGATAGAATTATCGGAGACAGACGAAGTAGTTGATATTGCAGAGTCGGCTGAAAACGGTGATATTGGAGAAGCATTTAACATAAAAATTAGAAATAAAGAAGAATATGAAAATAGACTAAAATCTGTTTTTAAACATTATGCCTCTTTGTTATAAATATTTTTAAAATTAAAAATAATAAATTGTGGCAATAAAAAATAAAACTTTATATACCTAGTTTAACCTTTTTTCTAAGTTTTAAATTTATTAGTGTACTATTTGTTTAGATATGGGTCATTTTTGCTGATATTTTGCTTTCATTTAACTGTTCTTGTTGGTGAAATAAAAACACATTACAGAAACTAGATACGAAAGCAAGCGTCCTTCCTCTATATTTATCTTTATATAAGACACATTAAAAATGAAATTTGTGTATACACAATTTTGGAAAAAGAATAAATTTCTAAACACCCATAAAAGTGTTTTTATGTTTCCTTGTAGCTATGATTACTACTGTGGTAAAAAAAAAGTTATTTTCATTTTTTTTTGGGTTGATCCTAGTTCTTAGTGTTCTTAAGAAGATGAATTTTACACGTATCTAAAACTGGATATATGTTTCATGGAAAAAATAAGGTCTTAGTATTTGGTAATTAGAAATACCAGTCAAGTCACTTTCCGGGCCTATAAGGCATCGCCGAACAATATTGACGAATAGGAAAACCTTTTAACAAATTTATTTAAGCCTACTAAATATTAAATAGGTGCATGTCAACATTACCCAACAAAGTTTCAAAAACTATAAAGTATATAATATAAAAAAAAAATAGATTATCACACGTGTCTGATGTCAAGTCAGTTGCGGTTCATTTAAACAGTGACGGGGATAATTATTACTTTTAATTTATTGGTTTGTTTTTGTATTTAGACGTAGGCTTAGAAGGGCCCTACGAAGCAAACCTATATAGGCCTACCGGAAAACTCCCGATATCCCGGTAGGCCAGCATGCGCCTACCTGGATGCATTTTTTGTGAAATAATAAGTACTTTACAATTCAGATTATTTCGGTTAAATTCTCTTTAGACTTTGGTCTGTGGTGTACTAATAATCAAAGATTACTGAAAAGTTAATTTTAAAGAGTTTATTCAAAAACTAGACAAGAACAATTATTCTAGTTTATTTTAAACACTAAATAAATATGATTTTTCATAAACGCGAGAGGAAGTATGTTTTAGAGCGTGCATATGGTAAAGTAAACTAATATTAATATCAAAATTGTAGTTTTGAATCTGAATCTGAAAGTGCTGAGGGTGATAAACATCACTGCACCTAGGCCTCAGTAGGCCCGTTGTGCTACCTCCTAAAGGGGACTCCTCACTCAGTACTCTGCCCATCCTACTGATTTAAAGAAGGTGAGAACGTCGCCGAGGGTAATCTCCTTAATGTCGACCAAAGAGAGCCAATACTCGCTCAGCATGGATCTTCTTTTGGACGAGAGTGCAGGGCAGTCACAAAGGATGTTCTCCACCGTCTCGTCTTCCTGTTCACAACCTCTACACAGAGGTGTGTCATTTATTCTAAAGAGGTGTTTCCGTAGTTGACAATGTCGAGTAAGACCGCCCGTAATTAGACGAAGGCTCGCCCTAGGCTTTGCCAAGTAATGTTTAGCTGTATCTCTGTCAGGATAATTCAATAACTCCCTGGAAAAGTTACAGTTTACTGTTTTATCCCATCGTGTTGTAAACTGCTGATGAGAGTGTTTTTTAATTAGGTCCCTCATCGTAGACCTTGTCAGACCTACGAAAGGTTCGGGTCCAAAAGGTTTTGTCCCGGCAGCATTCCTGGCCAACGAGTCAGCGATGCGGTTGCCTTTGGAGTGCGCGTGTCCTTTGGTCCAGCAGAGAGTGACCACATTCATGCTGGAAGCGTCCACAAGGGCACGGTGATATTCTAGTACCAGACCCAAGGTGTAGCGTGGTCTCCTTAGGGCTAGTAGTGTCTGTCTGCAATCCGTATGGATAAGCACGACTTTACCAGTAATGTTTCTACTGCCTATTTCTTTTGCAGCTATGGTTATGCCTGTGAGCTCAGTTTGGAGCAGGCTGGCCAACTCACCCACAGCCCATTTGATGTTTAAGTTAAGATATCTAGAATAAATTCCACATTTCATACATTCTTTTGTTTTCGAACCGTCTGTGTAGATATTAATTATACCTGCCACGTTTGTGTTCGATTTCCCTTAAACATTAATTTTGTAGGGTTTGTTAAAAACAAAACATGGCGCAATAGAGTCCACTTTCGCCTGCAGCAGTGAAGGCGATCCTATCGCCTGACTCCACAAACGACCCCTCTGTGCGCCAACTCCTTCGTCGGCATTACACCAACAGTGCCGAGGCGCAACATAACCGTCAAAACAACCTCCTTAAAGAATATGTCAAGGGGTGTGAGGTTCAGTATTACCTCCATGGCCCTAGTTGGTGTTGTTCTCATGGCTCCGGTGGTGTTGAGGCAAGCCATTCTCTGTACATGGTCTAGCTTTCGGATAACTGTCGTTTGCTGGGCTTTCTGCCCCAGGACAACAGCACCGTAGGTTAGCATAGGTCTTATGATGGCCGTATAGATCCACAGGGTGACTCTAGGTGACAGTCCCCCGGATCTGCCTATGGTCCGGCGACACTGCTCATAAGAAATGTATGCTTTTTTGATTCTTTTCTCCAAGTAGGAGTTCCATGTTAGCTTACTATCAAAGGTTACCCCAAGGTATTTCACCTCTGTTAGTTGTGTATTTAGGAGTCTAGGAGCGTTCAAGTTCACCATCCTCCTTTTCCTTGTGAAGAGAACCATCTCTATCTTTTTTGGATTGATGGATCGTGCGTTATCAGCACACCATCTTTCTATTATCCTAAGGGCAGTCCAACATGTGTTAAATATTGAATCTTTTAGATATACTGGATTTTGTCACGAGTAGGAGGGACAATATTTTCTGTTTTTTGGCATCAACGTGTCGATGTTGCTTGTTTCAGTTTTATATAGATATTGCTTCTCATAATGGGGTAATTTCTCGTAAAAAATTCTATTGGTTTCAGACGCTTTAATATTCAGCACGTGTTTTTCTAACGCAGGACAAAGGTTTTAGCATATCATTGACAAATTGTTGGAATATTGTCATTTGTGATTTGACATACATTTTTCTAAGATTATGTCGACGTTGTATCTCGTCCCAAAACTTAATCTGATCTGCTTTAAAACAGCTCATTTTGGTTCAAAAATACATTTAAATAATTTAGTAAAATTTGTTACCAACACTTTGTTTCTTGAGAAGACAATTTTTGATTGTGCTCCTTAAATTTA
>JAHBCN010009594.1:0-34739 GCA_019359885.1 Listronotus oregonensis
GGTAATTTAAAATCCTTATACCTAGCAATTACCCAGAACGTAAAGTAATTTTCTTGAACTTTTACTGAACCGGTTTGTTCGACACAACCTTGTTTAATAAACCTTTATTCTGCAATTTTTTAAGTCATTCACTTTTTGTCCTGAATTTATATTTTTTTCTCTTATCTCTCTTACAAATTTTTAAAGTGTCTCAAAAACCTACACAAAATTGTTCAACAGCTCTCCTACTATTTAAACTGTAGTAGTTTATAGATATTGAAACAGGACCGTGTCGTATTTTAGGGGGATTTTAGAATTTTGTGATAACATCTAACATCTGAACAATCTGAATAAAGGTGGCTTTCTGAGGTCATAATTGTCTTAGATTTTAAAATGTAGACAGGATTTTATTAACTAAAAAAAATCCACATTTACCTATATTAGAATCCAAACTAGGCGCGATTTCAAGAACATTAAAATGAGCAATTTTCGTACGTCCTATTTAGTCCAAGGAATAGGTTCTACCTACTGAGCAAGGTCTACTGAAAAAAAAGCATAACACCCCCCCCCAATTTTTTCAATTCATTAAACTTAAAAAAAAGAGTGGATCCCACAAAAAATACTTATGTAAAATAAGGGCCAAGTTCCTATCCAAAAATTTCGGCCTCTTCAAGTATTGAGATCTAAAATTAGATCAAGTTCTGTCCACAATTTTGTTTTACTCTTTTATAACTTGGCAAGTTTTTTACTGATTGTATCTGTTAATAAGTTTGCCAGATAGCCGGGCATTTTGGGAATGTCCCGGAATTTTGCGTGTGGTCCCGTGTCCAGTTATTACTCCTTACTGTCCCGAAATTCATGAATACTAGGTTTTTTTACAAAATTACGGCACCACGGGGCGGCACAAGAAAAAAATATTGCCGTGGTCTGTAGATATGTGAGTTGTTCAATTTTTGTTTGAGTTCAGTTTTTTAGGTTAGATAATACTTTACGTTGATTTTTTTACCAAAGTGTTAATTTTTATTTTAAGATTGAATATGTACCTTTGATTTTTATTTAAAAGAGGTGCCGATTTCTTTTATTAGGTTGGAGACTAGCTATAACTTTTTATCTATGACTGGTATATGGTATGGTTGGTGTTGGTATGTATGCAGTTTTTTACATAATAGATTGTACAAAAAATAAAGGTATGATTTATAATCATTTGCATTTTTTCTTTTAAAATACCTAACAAGTAATTTTGTAAAAAAAAAATTCTATTGCCCCTCCAACAGCCAGCATTTTTAGTTGAATTTCGACTGTAATGGTGGTTTGCACAAAAGTTAACAACGGTTTAGAATGTTATGTCAGTGTTATTAAATGGTTTTTTAGGCAACCTGTCAAAATCTGACATTTTGTTAAACATTCTAAACCGTTGTTAACTTTTGTGCAAACCGTATAAAACTCCAACTTTGTAACCCCAGAAATGTCCAGGAGAAGATAACCCCGTATCTGGCAACCCTATCTGTTTTAGATAATAGTTTTTTTAATACCTAACTAGTAATTTTGTAATATTTTTTTTCTATTGCCCGTCCAACAGCCAGCATTTTTAGTTGAATTTCGACTCTACTGGCGGTTTGCACAAAAGTTAACAACGCAACGGTTTAGAATGTTATGTCAGTGTTATTTAATGTTTTTGTAGGCAACCTATCAAAATCTGACATTTCGTTAAACATTCTAAACCGTTGTTAACTTTTGTGCAAACCGTATAAAACTGCAACTTTGTAACCCCAGAAATGTCCAGGAGAAGATAACCCCGTATCTGGCAACCCTATCTGTTAATGAAAAAAGACGTTAATACAGACAAATCAGTAAAAAATTGTAAAGTTAACAAAGAGTGGAATAAAATTCTGGATAAAACTTGGTCTTATTTTAGATCTCAGTATTTTAAGAAGCCGACATTTTTGGATAGGAACTTGACTATTATTTTGCATAAAAGTGTTTTTGGTGGGGCCGAGGGTGGGATACATTTTACAACAAACAAGATGTGGTGGTCTCGCATGAAAAGTCTGGCACGCTACTGTTTTCTTCACTAATTATTATAAAGAAAAATACAATTAAGACAAGCCTTGGAATGTTATCATTTACAAGTAAACTGCAACCACGACTGCAACTGTCCACATTTTTATATGACTTTAATCGAGGAGTTAAACCATTAAAAACGGTTAGATTACATTTCATGTAACAATAAACGAGAACTACTTAAGAAGAACTACATTTTACAGATGACGCTTACGTGACCGTTATGACCAACATTTTATTTGAAGGATAATAATACGGAAAGTTAATTAGTACAAGATGATTAAAATCTATCAAGAGCAGCTTGGTGTTGGCATGTGCGAATAAGTATTATAACGAATTCATTCTACCTATTTGCGCAAATGCCACGATAATATAACTCCTCTTTTTCAAAAGTGACAAGTTCAAAAATGTCAAATTTTATTTTTTATAGAGTTCAATCTTTAAAAAATCCATATTTAATTGGGAAATAGGCGTCGTAAGTGTATTTCTTTAATAAACCTCCTAAAATAGGTATATTCTAAATAACTGCTACGAACTTAATATTTGTGGTGAAAACATTTGTTTGTATTTTTTTCTACCAAAGTCACATAATTCAAAAGAAAACTAAATAATGTTTATGAAAATTGACAATTGGTTGTGGTCGTGTGCACGTAAGACTATAGGAAATAAAGAAACTTTGTATTTCGTGCAAATATTTTATCAAAACCAATATCCTAGCAGAGCGCTTTCGGTAAAACCATCATCAGTGCTATTCGTCGTCAAGCAGGAGTCACAGCAATTTGAGCGTACATAATAAGTGAACAGGACATCGATAAACTATTATATTATTAAATAAAATTAAAAGTAAATCTGTAAATAATCTCACATTTTTATCTTCAAAAGGGTAAATTTTTAAAATTAAACCAAACTAAAATACCATTTTCTCTTCACAAAATGGTATCTTAGTGTGGTTTAAAACTAGTAAAAAAATATATGAAATCAATTATTTTTATATAATAATGTATCTTATATAAATTTTATTTTATTAGGGAAAAATAAAAAAAATCTCCCGGAATACCAACATGCACTTTCATTTTTAATCTATATTGACATTTCCCTGAAAACCAGTAAGAAAATTGCATGAAAACCATCAATTTTATATAAAAATTTATCTGATATTGTATATTTTATTTTACTAAGGCACGGGGAAAATCGAAAAATATCTCCAAAAGTACGAACAAATTTACTAGTTTTTAGTCAATATTAATATTTCCCTGAAACCTAGTAAAAAAATTGTATAAAATCAATTAATTTTATATAATAATTTATCGAATATTATATATTTTATTTTACTAGGGCACAGGAAAAAGTAGAAAAAAGTCTTCGGCACTACGAACCTATTTACTTTCATTTTTAAGTCAATATTGACAATTCCCTGAAACCTATTAAAAAAATTGTATAAAATCAATTAATTTTATATATTTTTTAAATTCTACTAAAACACGAAAAAAGTTTAAAAAAATCCCCTATGAAATACGATGTGCCTCCCCATAAATACTAAAAATAAATATTGTATGAAAAAAAAATTGTCTAATTATATGATAGCTGTCATGTGCCGGAAAATTTCCACTTATTAATTTTACATCTACATGTTTATGTGGATGAAACATTTTCAGAAAATTTGCTGGTTACCATAGTAACAATGTCGAAGTAATGCATTTGATTGGTTAAAAATGACTGGTATAACATTTTCAAAATAATAAAACAATGTCAATTCATGCACCTACAAACTAATGAGAAAATCTTGAAAATCAGAATGCAAATAAAACATTTATAAATCATCAAACACATAGCTGGTGGAATTTTATGCCAGGAAGTGTATTCATTCAAGTTTACTTTTTTTGCAAAAAAAGGGTAATTAAAATATGTTCATTTTCATTTGGGAATGACATAACCAAAAAGAAATTAAGAAAAGTCTTCCTATTGGTCAAATGCGTTTGTAACCTAATCTTTTAAACCAATGCAATACATTTTTGTTCTGGTTAGTTAGTTAGAACCGAGGTTAGAACTTTGGAGTTGGTTGCAAAAATCACTTGCTGCTTAAAACTAAGTAGACATTAATGTTTTAGATAGAGATTGTTCCTTGACCGTAGGTTAACTTCCTTGCCACAAAGCGAAAATAATTGACCTGTGGCAAATGGCAAAATTCATCTAAATTTGGTAATTTTTCAAAAAATATTTTAATTCTCGATTCACTGTGCAGTCAACTTCTAAGAATTAATTAAAAAACAATACAAAATGCATATGTATAAACAATAGTATTTATCATGGTTAAAACAAATTATTACTTTTTGACGAGCTTTTTGATCTAAACCAGTTAATAGTAAATAAATCACTTTTGTTCCAATAGGTTCTATTGTTTCTGTGCACTTTGTACTTAGACGTATAATATACCTTAGGACTTGGACCCAAGTGATCACTTCTTGTATATCTGGCGAGTAACCGAAATAATATATTTTTTTAATAAACATGAATTTGTGACAACATAATAGAACATATCTATTATCCAACAAGGATTTAAATTGGTAGTATTTGTTTTTTAGTCCTGAATAAAGAAAAAAATAATCACAAAGTTTAATTATAGTCCAGGGAAGTTAGAAAAAATAGCGGAAATATTTTGAGCCAGCCGATATCGAGATGCAGTTTTCTGCATTGTGTTCAGGAAGGTCCCAGAAAACGATTCTAGGAAGTCTGGTTCATACATTTTTTTAAAAATGCCTTCTGGGCCGGAAAATGCATTTTCCAATTGCGCCATTATAGGAACGACTGCAAACTCGGAAATATCGCTCGGAAATCGTTACTTGGGCGGTTTTCGGAACTGCCGAACTCGATTCTGGCATTAAATTACCCGGGTGTGCTCAAGGGTGACTATGCGGGGGTGTCCGGGGGGTGAAATGGGGGAGAAATGACAGCATGCCTGAAAATCGCTCCAAACTCGATACTTGGGGTTTTCGGGCTGCCAAACTCGATTCTGGCATTAGAATTACCCGGGTGTGCTCGAGGGTGGCTCTGTGGGGGTGTCCGGGGGGTGAATTGGGGGAGAAATGACAGCATGCCTGAAAATCGCTCCAAACTCGATACTTGGGGTTTTTGGGGCTGCCAAACTTGATTCTGGCATTAGAATTACCCGGGTGTGCTCGAGGGTGGCTCTGTAGGGGTGTCCGGGGGGTAAATTGGGGGAGAAATGGCAGCTTCCTTGAAAATCGCTCCAAACTCGTTACTCGGGGGGTTTTCGGGGATGCCGAACTCGATCCGGCATTAGAATTACCCTGGGGTGCTCGGGATCCCTCTGTGGGTTTGTCTGGGGGTCATTCTGGGCGGAAATTGCATAGTTCATGAAAATCGCTCCAAAATCGTTACTTGGGGAAATCTAGTGCTATAAACGAATTTGGCGTCCCCGAAAACTCCCGATTAACGAGTTTGGAGCGATTTTTAAGCACGCTGCCATTTTCCCCAATTCATCCCCCGGACACCCCCACAGAGCCACCCCCGAGCACACCCGGGTAATTATAATACCAGAATCGAGTTTGGCAGTTCCGAAAACCCCCCAAGTAACGATTTCCGAGCGATTTTTCGAGTTTGCAGTCGTTCCTATAATGGTGCAAGTAATGATGCAATTGGAAAATGCATTTTCTGGCCCAGAAGGCATTTTCTGGGACCTTCCTGAACACAATGCAGAAAACCGCATCTCGATATCTGCTGGCTCAAAATATTTCCGCTATTCGGGCGATTTTGGATTAAATGCCCTGGACTATTAGTATATTTTTCTGCTGTTAAAAGGTCTTCGCGCCGCGCAATCGGCGGCGTCATTACTGCTTAAAAGCAGGAGCCATGCTTTACAGCAAACACTATTTTTAGAGCCTTTTAACAGATAATAATTATTATGTAACGTTTTATATTAATTAATTCCGGTCTTTTATGCGGCACCTTGGTATTAATGCGTATATCTAGATAATGAACTACAGGTTTCAGTAATTACTTTTATAATATATGTCTATATAAGTCGTACCTACATAATTTAAGGTCAAGACAACATATTAATAAATATAGATCTAAACTAAGAGCCAATGAACAATAAAAGTTAAATTAAGAGTTTGTCAAGTCAACTTCTTTTTAGTAGAACATTCTTAATTAAAGTTAATTTTCATAAAAAATACATCGTCCTTCCTTATTGTTTTAGTAATTGTTTATGTGCGAATTTAGGTTATTCATATTCTGTTGAGGATTTTGTAATAATGGGAAAGGTTCTAACATTAAAGCGGATCACGTTTGTTATTGTGGTACTATTATTTTTGTAATATCAATGACCAGACCTTTAACTAAATCCTGAATTTCAAACAGCTTTCATTGACTGGATTATGTGAGGGTAATCTCCTTCAAAAAGTAACGGTTTTTGATGTTATATATACACTATACGTCAATTATTGCTGGTTTTTAAGATAACGACCTATAATTGGGTATATTCACGTTTTTGAAAAACCTATAAAATGATAGCATATATGCATATAAAACGTATAGTAACCTCAGAAAAAAATTAAAAACATGCCCTTTAAAATTCAAACGCCAAGAATTGGCGCCAAAACAAGCTTTTCGAAGGTCGCTGCTGTCTGACGTCACAGCGCATATAAACAGTAAAACGTTATTCGTGTTTCTAAAACATTGTCACCTTTTAAGCGAGGTTTAATTTTATTACGGCACTATTTACGTGGCTACAGTCGAAAAAATTTAAGTTGCTGTTAATTGAAGGAACATTTATAGCTGTTTGAATAGGTAATATGTACGAATCACAAAATAAATGGTGTTGTGTCCCTTTGCGCGAGCACATTTGTAAATAAACCAAACAAAATATTTGTATGTGTGCCTCAGGGGGATTATGAGCGTAAGAAACGATGGTTTATAGCAGCAAGATGTGATATGCCAAAATCAAAAAGTATTTTTTTCTTTTGTGAAGACCACTTTAATGTAAGTTAAAAATAAGCTTATAATTAACAAATTCATAAATACCTACATGAATATATTTTTTCTAATTTTATTTAAACATTAAGTATTGTAAAAAGATGTTTTGTTTTATTTTATTTACCACAAAAAAAAATACTTACAACGCTGCTTTTACACCTCTGATTTCTGCTAAAACATTGTCATTTTTAGTGTAATCTATCACCATAAACATATCCACAGAGGGTAAATTTTTTGTGGAAGCTCTAGACAAATCCTTTTTTAGCCATAATGAATAAAAAACACTTTATTTAGCCACGCAAAATAAAACAAAATACTAGTTATGTCGAGATTTACCGCAGCACAACTAGAACCAAACCAAATCGATACGTAAAAAATCTGTATTTATATGCGATGTGATGTCACGAGTCGTTTTGCAGTCCCTTTAAACTTCTCCGTTTTACCTATGTTTTCATACCTAAAATATTCGGTACTGGCTCTTTTATACGGATTTGTGAGATTATAAAATTGGCCTGGAGACTCGTCCCTAGAAATTTATGTGTATTTTGCTTCGTTTAAAATATATGGATAATACCCAATTGTAGTATTATCTGATTTACTTATGTAATAATTAAAAACGATTAAAGAATAAAAAATATTAACATAACATCCTATAGTTAATGTTTAAACTGCTGACCGTTTTGTAGTACTATTTTCTGTCATAATTATTTTAATGTCAGAGTAATCAATTTAGTTTTTTTATTAGTTACTTAATTAGTTAAATGTAAAGTCAAAACTTGGCACAATATGCGGGGCGTTTCATTAAAAAAACCTACTTAACAATGAAAACTCTGTTTTTGAGGCACCCTGTATATTTACCAGTACTGTTAATAAAATTAGTGTTACCATACACACATTTTTCCTCCTAATTTTTTTTTTGTATTATGTATGAATGCAGAAACATTAGTGTATAAATAGAGTTGGGACCCCTGTATATACCTATTCATTTATTAACATAACTATTAAAAAATAAATTACTTATTAAAAGGTTTTACCTTAAAAGTTTATTCCCCTTCGTAACCAAAAGAATTTATTCTTGTGGTGTTATGGTCAAAATTGAACACTCGGACATAACCGACTTTCAGCGGTTTACCACGTTTCATTCTTCACCACTCAATAATGACAGGTAGGTAATTGTAAAAATGCATGGCTGCTGTGGGTCAAAATCTAAAGAGTGTGTGTTTATTTGTACAGGGTTGCTAATAACCTTGAAAATAATTCATGACTAGATTTTATTTTTTACAACAGCGTTGCCATTTTCATGAAGTAACGTATTGTCTGTCTCAAACTATATCGTTATGGGTTTTGACTGACCATACCCCAATAAACCTTTAACGATTTTATTACCTATTGTTATTGGGTAAACCCATTTGTTCATAAGGGCAGGGGTGGGCCAGTAGAGGTCTAATTAAACAAAAAGCTTTAAAAGAAACCTGTTTACTTACAAAAACTTCAATATCATCGATAAGGGATATTATTATTAGTGAAGAATTGACCAAAAGAAAAACGTAGTGATTTTCAATCTTATCGTATAGACAATAGTGATCAGGACCTAATAAGTGGGAAATATATTGTCTTTATGAAAGCGGAGTTATTCCTACCTTGGATAAACTGAAAAAGAAGCTAGACGAAGACGAAACCAATATAAATATTAGCCGTGCCACCCTCCATAGAGTTGTTTGTAAAATGGGATTTAAATACCGCAAAATAGGCAAAAGACAAGTAGTAATGGAATCGCACAGATTACGCACTTGGAGATTTAGTTACCTTCAAGAAATTAAAAGTTATAGGTTAAAAAACAGATCCATAATTTACCTTAATGAAACATGGTTCGATACACACGACACAGTATCCAAAGGATGGTTTGATCCCAGTCAAAACTGTCAGACGAAAGCACCTTCAAATAAAGGAAAACGCATTACCATAATACACGCTGGTTCAGAAGAAGGATTTGTCCCAAACTGCTTGCTGTTGTATCCTCATGATAATCCAAGCTAGAATCCTTAATATTATTTGCAGACAACAGCAAGCAGTTTGAGACAAATCTTTCTTCTGAACCAGCGTGTATTATGGTAATGCGTTTTCCTTTATTTGAAGGTGAAAGGACATTTCTAACCAAAAGAATTTATTCTTGCGTTATCCATGACAATAACACTGTTGTTTGGAATATTTTTTAAAAGATAATTTTGAAACCAGTTTTCAAAAAGTTATGCACTTGTATCCTCATGATAATCCAAGCTAGGATCCTTAATATTCTTTGCAGACAAGTGCATAACTTTTTGAAAACTGGTCTCAAAATTATCTTTTAAAAAATATTCCAAACAACAGTGTTATTGTCATGGATAACGCAAGCTACCACAGCCGCCTGCTACACAAAGCACCAGGTTTATCAAGTTCAAAAACTAAAATTCAGAAGTATTTGTTAGAAAATGATATTTATTTTGAATTCAGTTACAAAAAAACGCAACCTCTGGAAGTTCTAAATTCATATGCAATTAAAAAACAATATGTATGTGATAATTTGGCTGAACAGGCTGGGCATACTGTCTTACGGCTTCCTCCGTATCACTGTATGTTTAACCCCATAGAGCATTTGTGGAACCAAGTAAAATCAAAGATCAAAGCAAAAACTGTTACACCTACTTTAAGTCCCAGTGTTATAAATTTGATAAAAAATGTAATTACTAACATACCAGTTGAGAGCTGGAAAAATTCACTACAGCACATTATAAAAATTGAGGACCACTCTTACATTTCTTTCCAAAACAACATAAATCCTATTGTAATTAATCTCAATGATGACCCTGATAGTGAAACAGAATTAGATTTAGGTAAAAATATAATTATGTATAGATAATGCAGTTATAAGTTTATTAAAAATTTGCATATATTTAATTTCTTAATGTAATTTTAAGATTATACTTACCTAAATAAATAATAAATTATAAATCTTTATATTATTAAAGTCCGTCCCTAATGTTTTGTCCTTTAATACCTACCAATCCGCAGTTTTATTGCTGTCGGCAGGTATAATCCATAAATGAAGGCAAGCGCTAACACGGTATACTTTGAGACAGACTATACCATACACACATTTTTTGTCTTAAGTTTTTTTGTATCATGTATAAGGGCAGAGACATTTAGTGTATAAATGGAGTTGGGACCCCTGTAAACGTATATTCAAATTAACATAACTATAAACCAATAACTTACTTATGAAAATGTTTCGGCTTAAAAGTTTATTCCCCTTTCTAACCAAAAGAATTTATTCTTGTGGTGTTATGGTCAAAATTTAACACTCGGACATAACCGACTTTCAGCGGTTTACCACGTTTCCTTTTCACCACTTAATAATGACAGATAGGTAGTTGTAAATATGCGTGGCTGCAGTGGGTCAAAATCTAAAGGGTGTGTGTTTATTTATACAGGGTTGCTAAAAACCTTCAAAATAATTCATGGCTAGATTTTGTTTTTTACAACAGCGTTGTCATTTCCATGATGTAATGTACCAGTATACTCTAAGCGGGAAGTGTTATTGTAATGGTCGACTTTAAAATGCACAGGGGGTTGATGATTTCGGATAAAAATTAAACCTATTTTTTATTGATTTTTAATGAGACAACTACATATAACTTTATTAGAGTTGGTGTATCAAGAATTTTTTGTTGGAAGAGGAAGCAAAGGGGGAATAAGTAAGAAGAAGTAAAGGGTAGGAAAAATATTAATAGAATATTTTGCAGCACATTTTTAGAAAGTTGCAAATGTCATTTTTTGTGGTTCTTCGAGCCGGATATATAAAAAAAGAACTCTTAAGAAATACTGTACTCTGCTCTATTTGGTAAAACTGCTGTTCCTATAAAAACGATAGTAAAAAAGTGTTAACTTTTAACAAATATAAAGAAGTTAAGTAAATCGCAATAGAAATTTATTTTTTATGTTATTGTGGAAACAATCTGTCCAAGATAGCTTCCCTCTCCTGATTTCTTTTTTAGATGCTGACTGGCTGATTCAGGAACAGGAATAACTCAGTACAAGAAAGAGAAAGATCTAAGGCGCTTAAATTATTGTCGGTTGAAAATACGGCGCTTCCTTAATAAGATCAAAAAAACTAAGAAATAGGTACCAGAATTGAAACCCATGATTAAGAATTAAATAAAGTTTTTTGTGACGTCTGATAATCAAGATCTAAAAATTATTTATTTACTCTTGATTTAAGTATCAATTGGTATGCTTTGTTATATTAAATGTTCCACAATTTTAAAATTTGATTTTTTTTCAACGGGGCATCATTAGTTTTTTGAAAAACCGATTTATTTCAAATTTAATTTTTTTGATGAACAATCTTTATCGTCTTTTTTTTTAAGCAAAAATAGAAAAACATTATTTTTTTATCCTCTTAGCGTCGACGAACGATTGAGGCCTATGTATGCACTAAGGAGTCATTCATTAATTACGTAAGGATGATGTTGACGACCTTTGACCCTTCCCCTACCTCCCTGTAAAGGTACATAAGATTTGTCGAGCCCCCCTCCCTCTTCTTACGTAAGATTCAATCTCGGACTCTCGGTTTTCTGAATAATAAAACGTTGATAGAAAAAAATCAGTTACACCGAAACTAACAGTTTGACGTAAATCAAAGTGTGCATTATAGAATAAGAAAAACCATTCAGCATCCAAAATAGAACTAGATTTTTATTAATAAATTTCGACGTAAGGAGGTTTTACCCTCCTCCCCTCCAGATAAGGGCATGTATAGATTTTCTTAACCCCCCCTTCCCCCTCGAGACCCTTACGTAATTAATGAATGGTCCCTAACGTACTGTCAGTACCTTAAGTAAAGCAAGAATTCCTATTAAAATGACTTTTGCAAAAAGATTACACACTCTTGATATTCCAGGGATTGAGCCGTGAGATGATTGAGGCTTCTCTAGATGGACTGTAAACAGAAGCATGCGAACGACATTCAAGTTTCTTTACTTAAAAACTAGACCTATAAATATATTAAAAAAAAAAGGGAAAAACACCTTAATTATTTAACTTAATAATAGTGTGGTTATGGAAAGTAAAAAATACATCATTGATTGCACATACTATAGAATCTAATCACTAAATTTGCAAACCAAGGTAATTGGAGTAAAAAGATTTCAATGAAAAATAGATGGTAATGCTCATTTATCAAAAACCCTTAAAAGCATTAGAGCAATAATAGTTTAAACAAAAAATTGCTTTTCTAGCCTAAATTACATCTAATTTATTAGCGAAAGGTCATTTACTGATTAACTGACTAATCACAAAATCTCGAAAACTATTTGACCTATGAAGATGAAATTTGGCGTGGGGGTAGACTATGAGTAGAAGAGGTCAGCTCAGAAGGTATTTTTGGAACTCCCCCTTGGGTGAAAGTTGGTATGGAATTTCGTCATTTCTGGATTTAAAACTAAGAAAATTGGTAGGTATGTAGGCTATTGATTACGATTAAAAATGATCTTTTTGAAATTACATCTTTTGAGGGGTTAAAATGAGGATGAAAGTTTTTATTGAATATTCGTCATTTTTGAAGTTGTTGAGTTGGTAATTAAGCTTTTGATTACCCAGAAAAATAGATAGTGGTAGTATCTGATATAAAAAACAAAACATTTGAAATCGTGTAGTCCACGCGGGCGAAAAACTAGTAATTTAATAACAATCACTACTTACAAACATGGTTTTAATTACCATAACTGTAATAATTAAGTAAGTTTTTAAATAATTGTTTACCTTTGCTTAATGTAAATAACAGCTTCTCAGGCACTTTTTAATTCCTAAAATGATCACTTTAATACAACACTATAACATAAAATTATAGTAAGTTTACACTTAACACCATACAACAAACTCACACCTATAAACACTAACGACTCGAATGAACTATTGCATACCCTCGCACGAACTGCAAAAATTCCTTAGTCTTAAGAATGCCACTGTATTCACCTCGGAGTTCACTGTTCACGGTTCCTTTTTAGGAACCTTTATCACTGTGTTACAGGTAGTTAATACCTCCGGTACCGTCTAAGAACTGTTAAACTCACACACGAAGAGATGTCAGCGTCCGAAATGGTCCATCGTCGGCCATTTGATATTCTGTCTTTGTCTGACTTTCTTCAGTGCGTTTCTTGGTGCCCACGATGCCGGTACCGGCTTGCCGAAGAACCTTGATGGAGTGGAATGCCACCCCTCTACTTGGGAAACGGTCTTTTCGTTTTGCTAAAGCACGATGCATGGGTTTGGGTTGTTTGCATGGAAAAATTTAAAATTGCTTATTTTGTATTTTCGGGTAGTTATCAATATGCCTTTAAACATCATTAGGTAATTTTTTGCTTATCGAGCCCAAGGCTGATTTTACTAAAATTTTGTATACGGAGTTTTTATGGGGCGCTGATCACGAATCTAAAGTAAAATTTCGTCGGAAACTCCTAGTTTTTAAGTTATAACCAATAAGCTATTGTCAGCTTATTGGTTATAACGCACCACTCGGCCCTAACCGCAAAACCGCACAAACTTCCCTAAAATTCTCGATTCTTAAAATTAGTTACACCAAAAGTGGAAGATTTTATGGTAAAGTATTTATTATTTTTTAGGATACATTTATATTTACCTTTTTTTAGTCGTTATTAATAACAAAAAACACCACCAAAAGAAAAATATTTATTTAATTTTATGGAAAAAAAGATGTTGTCAATTACCTATTTAATATATACCTCATCAACATCTCCAAATTCAGGGAAATGTGTGCCTGCCTCACTTGTAATAATATCTGACTTCAAAATAAAAACACCTAATAATATAAGTGCAGGAGTCCTTATCATAATGCAGCTTTTATAAACAATAAACATAATGCTTTTACTTGGATTAAATGCTTTTTATAGGATTTTCCGATATCTCTATCAAAGACATTTTTTATTTAATTTTTTTTTCATTTAAGGTTGGTAAAAATAATTCAAATTTTAAATTTGGCGCCTTTCAGTTGTACCAACTTATTTGTCTAAAGATCCCTCGATCGTTTTTTTTTTTTGATTTTTTGTTAATATAAAAATAAAATTTTTAAAAGTGTTTTTAGTTAAACTAATGGGAAAATAATCGTGGAAATAGGTTTATCCTGAAAAATAAAAGGTGTTCTACTAAAATCATTCAGTTTGGCTGTGACCAGGTTTAAGAAGGAGGAATTTAAGGAAAGCTTGTGCATTTTGAGAATAGGTCTGAAACAAAATGTTTTCGACAAAAGTTGACCATATACATAACATAACATTTTTTAAAATATTACAATATTTTGACATACATGTTATTTTTTACTTGTTTTTAATAATAATATAACGGCGCATTTATGTATTATTTGGTATTAGAGTTGCCGCGAGACACGGGCTTCAAGACTCGTCTCGTCTCGAAGCCATTTTGTCTCGTCTCGAGAGCATTTTGACGAGACGAGACATCTCGAAAAATTTTAATGACTTAAAACTTAAGTGAGCTAACTGTAATAAATCTCCAACAATATATTTCTGGTTTTTAAGAATTGTACAGGTTGTTTAAGATTTAGTTTTACAAACTTTAACAGCAGTTGGATCTTGCAAAAATAAGTTTATATAAACATAGGTCAAGAAATGTATCGTTTCAGAAATACAGGGTGATAAAAAAAGAATCTTAAATTAATTGCTTTAAAAAGTATATCACCCTGCGGTTTTATTATTTTTTATTTATTTTGAATATTTCACTCACGTACATACTTTCCCAAAAGAGAAGTGGTATTATGGAAAAATTAGGCAACGTGGTTTTTTCATTTACTGTCAAATTGACAATAAGAAATTTTTAAATAATAATCACGGTTTGTTAAATTAGTAATAAATTTTAAGTTAATAAACTTTGTCTACGTTTTTGATTCGTGAAATATTCTCCCTAAATACCGCTCGTGCTTTAAAATTAACCAGATATTTTTTTACTCATGCGTGTTTTCTTTAAAAATTTCACTCGTCCCTCGGACTCATAAAATTATGAGAAAACACGCTATTTATAAAATAATATAATCATTTTTAAAGGGTGTTCCATTTTAAAAAAATATTACTTCTTACTTCTTACAAGCTTCAAACACAAGAATGAACTAAGGAAAAATGTCAAAACATTTTAAAAAAGCAACCGCTCTATAGATCTTTAAATAGTAAAAAACATGCAAAAACTATTGCCGCATCCCGAATAAAACGGTGTGTCGGCATAGTACATAGGCGGCGCGGCGGCACTTTTTAATGCCCATGCAGAGAGGGTTGATTTTGAATGTTTTTCTGTTAGTTGGGGATTTGCCGCTATTATGTTTTAAAAAGTTTTAATCTAAATTAAAAACAATGCATCCTTCTTAAAATACATATCAGTTTGCAGCAGATTTTGCAATTAGTTTGTAGGTATATAGTGTACAGGGTGAGTCAACGATGGCGAGGAGTAAGTAATTTAATGCCTTGAATATAAGATGTGTAGATAATGTGCTTATATAAGTATTAGCAAAGATACTACTACTACGGATAAGATGAACCATTCAATGCTATATTTTTGATACCCCTAATGGACTTTGGCTAACGCGAGCCGATGTCCATCGAGAGATTTTCGCGCTATCCTTGAACGAAAGTTAAACAGTGTTGCCGGCAGGACTTTACTATTGGCGTGATGAAACGCGACTAGAAAATACACATACCGTTTAGCCGCCCGCTTTCGCTACTTCGTGTTCCGAATAAGGTACAAGTGAGGGTACAAGCGACAGACATTGGCAATATCGCACGGTTTGTTTCGCTGGGGCAGAGGTTACCGACTTAATTTTATTCGCATTTACGGAAGCATTGATATCTCCGAACTGATTCAAAACGCCCCATTTAAATGAACCATCTATTCGTAGTAGTATTATCTTTGGTATTAGGTATATGGTTAAATAGTAAGTTAAATTTTAACGATATTTTGAATTAGACAGGGCACGTCCATAAAGTATTAGGGTGCTTCAAAAGTATTTTTTTTTTAGTTTAAAATAGAATACCTATACCTACTCATATTTTTACAGTTTTGGATTCTATTAATTTAATTCTAGAGAACACACAAAATTAAAAATTGGTAAAAAAATTTAAGATGAACATTTCTAGAATTAAACATTGGAATTAATAATGTAATGATAAAATATGTGTGTTCCATTTAAAAAATATGTCTTTTTATCACCATCTTGTGCACTGTGCAGACATAAAAATTAGTTTAAAAAATGTGTAACATGTACCTAAAAATAAAAATGGACGGGTCCAAGCATTTTTATTAAACTTCAGATCTAATTTTTATTGAAATTGTCCTATACATTACTAAAGCACTGTATATTAAAATTAATTTAATTGAAATAAACCAAAACAACTCGAGACAAACGAGACGAGACACACGTTTGTCTCGTCTCGTCTCGACCCTTGTCTCTTCTCGTCTCGAAATATATTATCTCGAAATTTCGAGACGAGACAAGGCTTTATCTCGTCTCGTCTCGTCTCGCGGCAACTCTATTTGGTATTTTTGTTTAAAATGACAAAAATTTTAGTCTAAGATTCAAATTACGGACGAGCTTCACCCATCTGCCCACCTTATGAAAATTATTTTTATCAAATAAATTTTAATAGTATATTAATACTGCCATGTAGAATAAAAATATAAGAATTGACATTATACAGGGAGTATCTAAAACTTTTAATCTTTTTTTATTAATCATAACCTCTTCACCATAATTTTTGGCAGATGGTTAAAGGTGGCTTTTAATTCGGAACCCGTACTATTTGATTTTTTTTCGAGAGCTGACCATTTTTTACTTAGACAATTTGCCACACTGTATAAATTTCTAATTTATAAGTTTATCAATCATTATTGTTCTCTAATTAAACAAGTGGGATAGAGATAAGCAGAATCGAAAAGGTAATTTAGTTTTATAACGTTTTAATATTCTTAGTCTCAAAATAGTTTTTGTAATTTATTTCCTGTTTCTTTTGGTTATTAACTTTAAATATATAAAAATTATTGTTTTTTTTCAAAATTTAAGTGCCAGCTAGGGTTACTTGCATTCATTTTGGTTGAGATGAGTTAGTTTCGTCTTATTAATATTTATTTTAAAAATAATTACCGATCTTACAAATCAAATTGGCTTGCCGAATTGCGATGTTGCTAAAGATCCTGCCTTCAAATAGTTTTTGTTGACTTTTGGTTATAATTTTAACGTTTTTTTCCAATTTTTTTCTATTTTTATCAAAATATTTAGAAAAACATTAATTTTCTATTAAAAACTAAATAAAATTTTGGATCAGCGCCACTGCTGTTTTATTGAGAAAGGTGTTTAAAATCAGTGAGTATCAATATCTTTTATAAAAAAACATTAAAATAGCAGAAAACTGTAACGGAATAATTATTACCTAGAAAAGAATAATCAAAAATAGACAAACAAACATTTTATTAAAAAAATATAATAACGCAAGAAGTTACAGAACAGAACCCTACTATGAAATAAATGGGTAAAAAATGTAAAGCAAAAAAAAATAAATAAATTAACTTGAAAATTTATGGTAGCATTTTAATTTAGCTTAATCCTGAATAACAGGATTTAAGCACCACACAGCCTAATATAATAATTAAACTATTATTTTATAATTCTGAGCTAATTTTTTTAAGTCGATTTAATTTTTTAAAATTAGTAAATAGATAAAAAAAACAAAGTTGTGTAGTTTGTTCTTACCAAAGGTTAAATTAACTACATGTTTTACTCGTTGAAGATCGACGGTTATGAAGGAGTTGGCGATGATCTCGGTACCATTGAGCGTTTTGAGAAAATTAAATAGTTTAATATTTTAGGCATTTTATAACGAGTCAACCTATATTTGGTTTAGAAATGTTATTTTATATAAAAGTAATAGTATTTATCTTATAAGTTTATTAATCATTTCAGGTCTCAATTTTTTCGATTACAATTGCAAAATTAGTAGATTAAAACTATGTTTGGAAGGTTATTCGATATGTACAGGGTTTTCATTTATATTTTGACACCCACTTACAACGATAACTTAAAAGTATAGAAAAAACGTCTTGTATAAAAGTTTCATACTTTTTCATTTATTATCTTTTGAGCATAAGTAAAGAAACAAATAAACATTAAAAAGTTAAGAAAAATGAATAAGTTAACTGTTTTTAAATAGAACACCCTATATATTATTATTTAGAATAAAAGGTCTATCCATCCTTTATTCAAAAAATACATAGTTTGCTAGCATTTTGTTCAGCCGTTTTGAAAATATGTAAGTTTTTAAATAAAAATGCAATTGATAGTAAAAATCTGCATTGTCTTGGAAAACAAACAATTTGATTTGTTTATACGTTTTTTAACTCAGTATCTCAACAAGAAATATGGTTTTTAAATGGGAAGGTATGGCACTCTTAGATGGCCGCCCAAAAGCCCCGATTTAAACCCTCTGCATTTATTTTTTTTTGAGTTACTTAAAAAATAAAATCTATTATGAAAGGCCAAAAAATATAAACATACTAAGACAAAAAATGAAATTATATAACTTTATAGAAGCTGGTCCAATTTTGTTTTTAACGCGATCAATCGTAAGTTAAGAAAAAACTTTTTCTAGTGCAGAGAAAATAGTGGAAGTTACGTTGAAAATGTGTAATTATTTTAGATTTTCAAGTTTATAATAAATCAGTTGTTTTCCAAAGCAATGTTGATTTTTACTATCAATTGAATTAAATATTTTTAAAATGGCTTTAAAAAAAAGGATAAACTTTTTATTCTAAATAAAAATATATATGGTATTCCATTTAAAAAGTTGACTTATTCATTTTTCTTAATTTTTTGATGTCCATTTGTATTTCTTTTTGTTATGCTTAAAATAATAAATGAAAAACTATGAAACTCTTATGAAAGAAGTTTCCTTTTATCATTTTTGGTTAGTTTAGTAAGAGGGTGTCAAAATATAAATGAAAACTCTGTACCACGTCTTGCAATTACTTTTAAAAAGTAATTCAATTACAATGACCAATTACTTTTCTAAGTAGTAGTAAATTACTAGCATGTTTGTTAAAAGTAATTCAATTATCAATTAAAATTAAAAATATTGCAAAATTACAGCAATTACTTTATTTAAATTACCACATATAAACACGATACACTAGACAATTAAAATATTTATTCTAATATGCAACATACGCACACGTCACACTATTCAAACTGCTTTCTCTGCAAGTTCAACATTAAAAATGACTCTAAAAAAAATTTCTTTTTACCAAACATCAACAGATTTTTCCACAAAAAAAAGTATAAAAACGGTGGCGGTAACCATCAATCGAAAATACTAAATCGGCGCGGAGGCGTTGTTCGCCGGATTCAAAGCGGCCCATCGTATTTCAAGATGCTCTTTCTGGCTGGCCAAAACTGCGGCAGTTTTTCCACAAAGAAAGGTAATTGATTTTTTCGTAGTAATTTAATTATTTATTAGGTAATTGAATTAATTTTTAAGTAATTGAATTACTAGGTATTCGTGAAAGTCAATTACCAATTACGATTACATTATCCTATTAATTGCTAATTCAAATACAATTACCTTTTCCGGATAGTAATTGAATTAAAATAATCCAATTACTAAAAAGTAATTGAATACGACTTTTTAATTACTGAATAGCACCATCCACCACCTTGTATTCAGGTCAGGGTTGCCAACTTAGAGGTTTTCCCCCAAATTTAGGGGGAAAAAAGTGGGATGGGATTTTTTTAGGAGTGCTATATTTTTAGGTGTATTTTTAGGGATTTTTATATCTATAAATATTTATTTTTTTTTAATGTTAAATTAAGCAAAATGAAGGTGTTATAGTATAGGCTCTGGGATAATCTAATCTAGCCAATCATATTCATTTTTGTACAGGGTGATCTGTTAAGGGTAGCGAGCGGCCATATCTCATAAGATATTAGTCGTATAGATTTGAGAAAAAAAATCATAATAAAAGTCGCCAAGAGAAATTGCTGGAAATTATTTTCGACTTTGTCAAACGTCCGCTAGAGGGCGTAACAACCAACACCAAGTAGAAAAATGGGATTTTTATAGAATTTTGTCTAATGAAAGTATATCGATCAGTGGCAGGTTTGCAGGTTTGCGCAACCCCCAAAAAAGGTTTAAAATAAAATTTAAAAATTATATCTATTAATCATCACATAGTTACAGATTTTTTAAAAATTTATTCGAACATCTGTATTTATTGTTTTATTAATGTTATCTCGAAATAACAGCCAAATTATTAAAAAAACTTGACTGCTTTCGCTAAAATATAATTAATTTAATCGCGCTTCGCATCCTCGAAGCCGATGCCGATGCGATGGTTGCAATCAAAATGCAAACCCAATTGGATTCATTAGGAGTAAGCGTAAGTATATGGAGTTGCCTATCTTGGCATTGGGCGCTGAATTTAGTCTCATAAGCGGCATGCGGTTTGCAGTCCCCGTGCAAACCTTTATTTATTTCGCAGGCTGCTTTACGATTTATTGAAGTATAATTTGTTATTTTGGTTATATGTGTAACATAGCTACATGTATGATTTTTATTACAGTTTTTGTATGTCTATTTATTTACATTAAGTTTATTGTGGATATTTATTTATTTTTTTAAAGAACCATTAGAATTGCAACCCCTTACTTTTTAACCCACGAGCCGCCACTGATATCGATAATATCATTTTCATATTTACTAACCATTTCCTCACATTTTTTGTCTAAAACGTTTTGTTCTATCTATCAAAATAAAGCGGTGGGGGAAGTTCAATTGTTTTTATAAACAAACCAAGATTTCTCCCGTTTCTTTTGACCGATTTTAGCAAACTTAGGCTGATATAAAAGAGCATAATTTGCACTACAAAATGCTTATTTGGTTTTAAATTTTTGACTTTTGCTGTCGCCGCTAGATGGCGTTAACTGAAATGGTAGCAAATTTTTGAGTTTTTTTTCAAAAAAAAACAAATGTAATGGTATATTAATTTTTATATATTTTAAAAGAGGATAAATTTCTCCATAATTTAATGAAAAGAATTTATTATCTACCTTTTTTTGAACCGTTGATATTGACCAAAATATAATTTTATTACATTAAAAAATGTTTTTCATCAAGATAAAAATCAGTTTTGTAATCTCTTATTAGTTGCTAACAAAAAGAACCTCTTGACTTTTTTTCGTTAGACAAACGGTTAAGATTTTTTTTCCAAATATGTAAATTAGTATGTTTCGAGATATGGGCGCCCCATGTAAACATATCTTATTTTTTCAATCAAAAACCGTTTGTCTAACGAAAAAAAATCAAGAGGTTCTTTTTGTTAGCAACTAATAAGAGATTACAAAACTGATTTTTATTTTGATAAAAACAGTGGCGTGCCATTTTTTAATGTAATAAAATTATATTTTGGTCAATATCAACTGTTCAAAAAAAAGGTAGAGAAATGTATCCTCTTTTAAAATATATAAAAATTAATATAGCATTACATTTGTTTTTTTTGAAAAAAACTCAAAAATTTGCTACCATTTCAGTTAACGCCATCTAGCGGCGACAGCAAAAGTCAAAAATTTAAAACCAAATAAGCATTTTGTAGTGCAAATTATGCTCTTTCATATGAGCCTAAGTTTGCTAAAATCGGTCAAAAGAAACGGGAAAAATCTTGGTTTGTTTAAAAAAACAATTGAACTTTCCCCACCGCTTTATTTTGATAGATAGAACTAAACGTTTTAGACAAAAAATGTAGGAAAATGGTCAGTAAATATGAAAATGATATCATCGATATACTTTCATTAGACAAAATTCTATAAAAATCCCATTTTTCCACTTGGTGTTGGTTGTTACGCCCTCTAGCGGACGTTTGACAAACTTGAAAATAATTTCCAGCAATTTCTCTTGGCGACTTTTATCACGATTTTTTTTCTCAAATCTATACGACCAATATCTTATGAGATATGGCCGCTCGCTACCCTTAACTGATCACCCTGTACATACCGACTTAGAGACATCTAGTCAGTAAGAGATTTGTTACTTGAAGCTTTAGATAATTTATAAATAAAAAATATTAAAAAAATGTTGCTGAATAAAATTATTTATTGATTGTTCTGAATTTATTATTTGTTTAATGATATTTTATTATTTATTAATTATTTTTAATGTATTATTTATATAAAAATATTTAATTCTTTAGGGGATAAATTTTTGAGAGTTGGCAACACTCATTCAGGTCAGCAATTTTAAAAACATTGCCAAATTTTTAGTGCTTCAATTATTTATAACTACATATTCTATTAAGGCAATGTAAATTGTTATAATAATCTGCTTCCTCGTATAATTTGAAGAATAAGAGGAAGCATTGGAAAAGTTATAATAGGCCTAAATAACTATAGTAGTCTTGTTCTAATGTACTACCTGTGGTGTACTCCTTGCGTTTAGAAGTTTTTTAACAAAGCAGGTAGCAATTTAGTAGTTTTTATGGTGCACATTATGAGCTATTATTTCTCTGATCATGTTGTATGTGTATTGTGGCTTGAATTACATACTGCGTTCGTTGTTGCAACATAATATCCTTAAGGTACTGTTTTTTTTATCATAGTTTTTAATGGTGACTTCTTTAAGCTCCGTTGTAGAGTTAGTCTAGTGTTTTCTACAGGTGAACACAAAGTTTTAAAAATAAGGTACATTCTAGAAATAAAAACAATCATTAATCCAGGGCATTTAGATCAAATTCGACCGAAAGAAGTGTTCAGAAAGCTCCCAGGAAAAAAGTCTTTATGGTGTGGTTATGCAATTTTTCGAAAAAAGCATTCTGGTGCAATACATGCATTTGGCAATTGCATTATTACTTGCAATATATACTGGAAAGTCGGAAAAATCGCTCAAAAATCGTTTATCGCAGGTTTTCGGGGATGCCGAATTAAATTCTGGCATTAGAATTACCAGGTGCGCTCGGTGGTGGCTTTGCGGGGGTGCCGGGGAGATGATTAAGGGGAAAATTGCAGCGTTCAAGAAAATCAGCCGAAAATCGTTACTCGGGGGGTTTTCGGTGATGCTGAATTCAGTTCTGGCATTAGAATTACCCGCGAGCATAAATTATAAAAATTTTAATTTTATATTTAATTATATTACACATATTATAAAAACATTTGCTTTGGAAATCTTTTCTGCCTTAAAACTGGATTTGAAAAAGGCGCCAAAGCTATCAAGAGAGTAGAGTATCGTTACCGTGGGGACCGGAGCATAGAAAAAAGAGTAAGGGTTAGTTAGAATGGACTCTCCCATATTAAGAATTAGTCTGATATTTGTGCGCCATCTATGTTTTTGGAAGCAAGTTTTAGTATTTATGCAAGCTTCTACAAGATGGTACCACTATGCAATATTACTTATGACAAAAATTAAAAGTAAATTTCCCTTTTAACTAAAAGAGCTTTTTTTTTAAAAAGACAAGACAAAAGCGAGGTTGTGAAGTTTAAATGGGATTGAAGTTATTTGGCAGTTTCGCTTTTGTTTTGTCTTTTTAAAAGGTTCTTTTAGTTAAAAGCTGACCCCTGAATTTAGCACTAAATTTAAAGGTAAAAAAGAAAAGCAATAATTTTATTAAAAAGATCTATTAGCAAATAAATACAAACAACATCAGTTTCAAACAGAAGGGAAATTAAATCAAATACATTATCAGTGTGTTTTTAAACTGGTATATCCTAGAAATTAGTTAAAGAAAAACATTTTATGAAACTCGTGACACTTTTTTTCACAATTGGGGTATTTGAAGCCTTAGCTGTGGGCGCATGCTGTGGTGTTTGTTTACTTGTGCTGGGAGTGGCAGCATTGGATTCTGTGAAATTTTTATCTGTAACAAGATGTTTTATTTGTATATCTTAGAGAAATTAAAAAAAAAAAAATATTAAAAAATGCACTATATCTCGACTTTCGTAATTCTTTTAAGTTTAGAAATGATTACCTGGTAAATTCACACAAGGTATTGCACCTTTTTTTAATTTGTGATTGCTGGTAAAATCTTCAGGCAAAAAATGCAAAGAACATACTCTACAAGTATCATAAACACGCTCAGGAGTTTCTCGCATGTTAGGCGTTTATTGGCACACATATACCCACTGGTCAAACAAAGCTTTTTGTTTTGCTGGGTGAGGAAATCGACGTTTTGAAGCAACACTTCTCCAGCAATCCTTCACTGAACACTCCGTGGATGGCATCGTTATAATCAGTGAAAGAAGGAATACCTACAAAAATAATGACACTTAGGTATTAAATGTACCTACCTATTGATTCTTATTTCTTTTCACACTTATTACAGTGTTGGTCAATTAAGCCACGTTTTTAAAGCTTTTCTTAAGTTAAGAAAAGCTTACAACATGTGTAAGGGGAAAGGGAAATACCAACCCAGTATAGCATTTAGCCACATATTGAACTTTAAAGGCCCCCCACAGTCGTTCAGTTTTTTACACAGGCGTGCAGGAATATAGGCACATGTGTGGATACATCTGGATATCTGTGCAAACTACTGGCACTGGCCTGGCCTGAGTAAATTTAGCTCTGCAGTCACTGTGCAAAATATATGTGCAAATAAACTGTAGAAAAATTTGTGCCAAAACTGCGTGTGTGTGCGAAGGGCACAGGTACAGGTTAAATTGCGTAAACTGACCTGCAGACCTGCACAGTCAGCCTGTCGTAAAAAACTGAGCCTTTGTGGGGGCTTTAGTTACAAACTATAACTTGTGTCACTAAAGGTTCCCAATTAGATAAAAAAAATATGGTGGAGCCAGTAAAAAAAAACAAAAAACACGCATAAATGTTTTACTCCTAAAGAATTAATAAGTTGAATAACCCCGCTCTTAGTGTAAAGTTAAATTTTGCTGAGTAGAGGGCTGGCAAAAACCCAGGTTTTTGTATTAAGTTGGTGGGTTTTTGTGTAATTGTGAGTTTTTGCTATTTTTGACATTTCTTGATGAAAATTTAACCAGTAAAGTAAGCAGTAAACATATACACACAAAGTAAAATAAATTAACAGAAGCCGGTGTTAATGGTAGGTAATAGCAAATATCCAAATGCTGATTTTTTTAGCCATTGATATTGCCTTCGGTTTAATTTAGTTTAATTGAATAATGTGTATATATCTGCATAAATCCATATTAGGTAAAACCCTTGGTAAATTATGTAAAAATCTAGATCCTAATAACAGTGGCGTAGTCAACCTTTGAGGGCGGGGGGGGCCAACGTTTAAGGGGGCTCTTTTCTTAAAACATTTTTATTAAAAAAACACACAACAATAAACAAACAAATCTATATTTGAAACTTTAGCAAGAAAAGGAAAATAATGACAATATAAAAAAAGTTCTTACCCAGCAGTTTTTTTCACGATATTCCTTCCTGAACTCAGCACCTGATTTTTTCTTTTATCCATTTTTACTCTTAACAAGTTTACCCTTGCATAGACACAATAAACGACTAAATAACACCACAAAGAGGAGAATATGAGTACCAAAAATAAATAACATACGTTTGAAATCTGCCGATTTGCAATATTAAAAAATAAAGTAAACAATTCTGGAATATATCCAATACCCACACAATAAAAAGAAATACCGCCACAAACGGACGCCGCGCTCAGCGGCTTTTTCCGCGGTGTAGTGCTTTTGAAGAGAATAACCGCTCCGCTGACACTGTGGATAAAGAAAATTATTAACAAAAAGTGTGGACAATTATTATTTTAAAATATGACTTCTAAAATTACACCAGCAAGTAAAAAATGTTTAAAGCACAGCATAGTATGTTGTAAATAATACCTGTTTTATATACGGTAGGTTTGTTTGGGCGCAGGGGCGCTGGTCTAGAGGGGGGGGCAGTCGCTCCCCCTGGCCCCCACCTGGCTACGCCACTGCCTAATAATGTTTTTCTTCTTTTTTTTGGGTTTTTGCTTATGGGTTTTTGTCTAAATTAAAATAGGTTTTTGATACAAAAACCCACTGGGTTTTTCAAATAGGTTTTTGGGTCTTGCCAGCTCTGGCTGGGTAAACCAAGCCTAGTCCAGTTGCCTTTTTAACAGATGTCAAAAGAAACTCAAATTGTTAATATTTTTGTAAAGTTTTCAACTTCGACTCACCCTTACTAACAGGATTAGTTGATTTTCGCAACATTTAATTTTCTACGCAAAATTCTATACTCACTTTACTGAAGTAGATAAATATTTGAACTTACCTACCTTTTAAACCAACAAATATATTTACACAATATTTATGTAAGTCTTATTAATGTCTCTGGCACTACACAACTACTAAGAATACAAAAAAAAATCGTCACAAACCACACAAATAAAAGCTCCGAAAATGGCAATAAAAACATAGGAGAAAGAGTAAGGTTAGGTTAGCATAAGTACACAAATGATGAGCCCACGAACTATAACGCACTACGCATTCAAATCGGGCGCGGGAACACAAATTCAGAACCCGCGTTTCTATTGGTTAAAAATTCTACGCTAGCGCGCCCTTGCGGTTTGGAAGGAAACTCAATATGGGTGAGCTGTAATAAGAGAGCGCACACCATGGACCGGAGCGAACAGTCATTTCCTGTATCGACTGAAGAGAAAACATATGAGCTTTTTTCGGGTTTCGTTTTACGAACGATTCTTGAACTATCCGAGAACGGCCCAGAACTGTATGCGCGGTAGCTCAATACTTTGAATCGTTCTCTGACAGTTCCAGGATTATCAGACATTTGAAAATCTCGAACGCAGTCATAACCCACCGATACGGACGGTTCTAGAACTGTCCTAATGTAGTCCTGGAGAAACGCGAACTCAGAATTAAAAAGTCCGAGAACAGTTCTTTAAAACCCGAACAGGCAATTTTGAACTGCGCAAGCGCCGGACGGTTCTAGAACAGTAATTTACCAAACCCGAAAACATCTATGGGAATACAGAGACCTTAAATCCGTTGGAATGGTGGTGGGAGTTGGAGGATGGAGAGCTCAGTCCTGTCACCATGACCCAGCCGGACTGGCGGCTAGCGCCACGGATTCCACTTTGGCTTTCACATTGTGCGCATGGGCATAAGATCATATCAACTGCACCTAACCTAACATTTTTGTATTTTGTTAATTTGTATACTTCTTTGTTTTAGTTTAGTAAAAAATACGAGTATCAATATTATTTGTGTGATTTTTATTATTATTTAGTATAAAAATGGACATAATTTGCCAAGTTTGCAATAAAATACTTCGTCATTTTTTAGAAAGTTGCTCCAACTCCGATTTTGACCAAATTTGGTACACGGGGTTTTTTTGGGGCGCCGAATCCATGGAAAAATTTCGGCCTACACATAAAAGTTTATTTTTCCTACTTTTAGTAATTTATCACGTCTGAAATATAACTGGGGAAAATAAAAAGCCTCTTTAACTAACCAAAACTAACCACGACCGATCAGAAAGGAGGGCTATTGAATTTGTGTAAATTATCCCTACGTAGAAGTTATTAACCAAATTTTTATAATTTTTGGTATGATAAAAGTTAAAATTTAAATAATTTTCAATATGGTATTTATCACGTCTTTCTATTAGAAAAAATATAAAGCCTATTTAACTAAACAGAACCAACCATGACGACTAGAACTAAGGGCTTTTGAATTTGTCTAAATTATCCCTACGTAGAAGTTATTAACAAACTTTTAATTATTTTGAATATGAAACCCCAATAATTACCAACGAATTTAAAACGCCCTATACACAAAGGACGGCTAATAAAAATTAAAACATACTCTTTACAGAGTTTGATCAACTTATAATTCTTATATTATAACTATTTTTTTTATCCATTAACCATTACTCCTTTAACACTCTCCAAAATAGTATAATGATGTAAAAAGTATAATGATTTTAATTTTAATGGGCGATAGTGGAGCTTAAAACAAGTCGAAAAGCTCATGACATATGTGTCAAAACTTGACAGATTTTTGACTAAACGATGTAGAAGTTTGAGCTTTCAAAGCAATTATTTCTGAAAGCCTTAACCACTGGAAACTTTTCTCTTAATCGCTTATTAGTAGATTCATTTGCTAATAAAATAAACTAAGTTTCAAATGTTTCAATGTTATAAATTTACAACTGTAGTGTCCAAGATTTGTGAAAACGAGATGTGTGCAACCGAGAAATCTTATGCTTCAAGCAAAATAAAAAAGTGCTGTTTTAAAACATAATAATGTGTGCTCTTAAAATGAATATTTTGCTTATTTGTGGTGAGTACAATAATTTCAAATTAAATATCAAAATAAATTGCAAGGAGTAATTTTTATTATTTGTATATAAATAAACATCTCCTTAAAAAAAGTGTAAATATATTTTTTTAAACTTTGAAAGGCCTATTTCGAAAACAGTTAATTTTGATCCATATGTTTTTGGCTTTTTCGACTTGTTTTGAGCTCCACTATCGCCCATTAAAATCGTGAGCATCATACTTTTTACACCCTGTATAAATTAACTGGCAAAGTTAAGTAATTAAACATTCCGCGAAAATCTAACGCATGCGTACAATGTAAAAGCCAAAGTGGAATCCGTGGCGCTAGCCGCCAGTCCCAGCCGGTCCCGAGAAAATTTTAATCAGTATCTCTTGTTCCTGTGAAACCGACTGTGGCACAAGGTGCGGGTGCCGACGAAGTGGGTTGGAGTGCTCACTTGCATGCAAGCATTCCAACCAGGCCAAAGATAGTGACAAGGAAGAAGATGAAGAAGGGGAAGAAAAAGAAGAATTTGCACCAGAATGCATTTTGCGAAAAATGTCATAACCACACCATACAGACTTTTTCCTGGAAGCTTTCTAAACACAATGCAGAAAATCGCATCTCGATATCTGCTGGACTTAAAAATTTTCGATTTATTTCCTAACTTCCTTGGACTACCTTGTGGTAAATGACAATAAATACAAAACTGTGTCTTGGTAAATATGGCAACTGCAGTAGTTTTTTTTTAATAATAAATTTTTAAAGAAATAATTTTCAAATGGTAAATAAACGACAACAAAATAATTTCCAAAATAATTTCTGTTGCAAATCATTACAATATGTGGAAAATGATATGCTGCAAAAACAACAGCTGTCAAAAACGACATATCCATTGTAATGGTAAAGTAAATTTAAATAATAAGAATTTTAAATCTATTTTAGTCAATTCAAATTCCGGTAAATTAAATTTCAAATTCCGGCTCTGACCGCCAATATTACAGTTTTCGGGTCTGTTTATGACCCAAAAGATAATTTAGATTTTATTGCCGTCAAAAATTCAACGAAATATGTCTGCATACACTTTACATTTATATTTATGTTAAAAGATTAAACATCCAATTTACACATAACAATACCTAAAGTTGCTTTCCTTATACGGTGGGCGATGAAAACGACATCTGACGGTTACGTAAAATCATGCTTAAAAGCCGTGGGGGAGTGTACGATTATTTAAAAAATGTATTTATTTTTTGTGAATAAATATATATAAACTGGTAAGCACTGTAAATACCTGTTGGATAACATTACAAATGGCAGAATAACTTCTGGTTAAATCTCCTAGGTGAAAATCAGCGAAATTTTAGGAATGTCTATGCAATTTTGAGGTTATGTCAGTGGGGCGTCATAACTCAAAAACCAGTGGGCTCCAACAAAAATAGGCAATTGGCCCAATAAGTAAAAATTCACCTGACAAACTTACGAGTCTAGGGCTTTTTCATTATACTTAACACTAATATATACTTTACTTACTTAAAGGCTTTATAGCCATTTCCCCTATTTACAATCATAAAAGCTAACAAATAAAGTCAGTTTTGCATAATCCTTAATTATTCTCTAAAAAGAACCTCTTTTTTTAAACTCGCAAATCATTAAAAAACTTCAGGAAAAGACAGGAACAAACGGTACACGGCAAGAAACGAGTAAGTTTTTCTTTTTGTTACGTCAAATTCGAAAGTCGTTAGCTAAGCGGAAAATTTAAATTCAACACCTTTTGTCTGTGTGCATTTATCCATTTTTCCTTTGTTCTGATTTCCAACTAGCAGTTGGAAATGTATAAAATTTGCAGTTACTATTTCTGCCAGTATTCCCATACAACTACTCAACAACTATTATGCACCATATTTTAATCCAATTGTTAACATTTAAATAAAGCTGTCCCTACAATACACTTTGCTCCCTGTCAATAAGGTTGATGATATAAGAAATAGAATAAATGTTTACTGATGACGCCATTTTTAAATATTTCCATTTACTTAAAGCCCATCGATAGACGACTAAAAAACTTCATTTTGTAGTGTTTGTCACTATATACCAAAAAAATCATTTACGCAAGAAATTTAGGAAAATTTAATATTTTTTAACGTTTCTGATGCTTTCTATGGGCTAAACAACTATTATCAGCGGTGTCTCTCAATGACAGTGACTAGTAAACTAAAAACACACACACAAAGAAAACTGCAGGGTATACGTAAATTTTATGTTTACTTAACAACAAATCCTGCAAGGAAAACACGACTTCCTAAAGGTATTCAGTCTCATATTATTTTGTTTAATCATCCTCACATTTTACAAATGGATTTTCCGGGGTAAACCACGTCTTTTTCTTCCAGTTCATTTTCTCATAATCCCACACGGACGCTAAACCTGTAATTGGATTCATTTGAAGATCAATCTGCCTCCGAAGCTGAGCCCTTTTGTTTGCGGGGCTAAAAGATTCAGGTAATTCGCTGTAGACAAAAACTCTTAGGAAAATAAAAAGCCATATTCCGAGAGCGCAGAGAATTAATGTATAGCCAACTGGTTCCATCCAATCCCCATTTCCTAAAAAAAAGAAATTTAATGATGAATGGCGCGTGTATGGGAGAAGTAATAATATAATATAATATATTGTATATATACTTATATATATATATATATATATATATATATATATACAGGCTATTAAGTCTGACACCCGTGACCAAAAATGTTGCGGGTTGCCATTCAGAGGTTGCACAAAATTTAATAAAATATCCCTAGAAATTTATTGGCGCCTGCATTTTAAAATCGATTTTTAAATGTCAAAAATATTTTTTTTTTAAGGTTGAAAATTTACCATTTATCATTTTTTAATAATTGTAATTTGAACCAAGTTATTACAGCTTTTTTGGATAATTTTTGTATGCATTTAGTTTAAGTCTCTTGTTTGTCAATAATTTAGTTTGCTAGATTTGGGTAGAAAAAATGTTAGTCAAGGAAACGAAGTCAGACGAGGTATTTTTTGTGGAGTAAAATGGTTTGAACGGTTTTTTATTTGATTCGTATCGATTACAAATTTGTAAACAAATTGAATTATTGGAATAGAAAAACTTTATTTCTGCATTAAAAAATGCATTTTAAGGTTTGGTTAGATATAAAAAATGTATAACTGGGTAAATAATGATGGAAATGAGAATTTATACTGGGGTTTTGGTGGCTGACATGCCGAATAACAAAAGGGTCTACGGAGTACCTGGTGCGCGCTGGGATAGTAAACGTTAACTGGAATTTGCCACAGTTTGACTGACATTAGCAGGATTTGTTGTAAAACTTTAGAAGATGCGTTTACACCATCCTTAGCGCCACCGGTACTCCGCAGGCCCTTGCCAATGTCATATTCGTGTTCAGCGACCTCGAAAACCCCTGAGTAACAAATTCGGCCCATTTTCATCATTATTTACCTAGTTAAAATTTTTTTATAATTGCTAATTTTAAAATCATTTTTATAAGGCAAAATGCAGTTATTCATTTCCCATTAGTTAAATTTGTTCCAAAGTTTCATATTTCTGAATTGAATGGGAACCCATTCAAATCCATGTTCTGTACAAAAATACCCTTAAGGCCATTTTCTGTGACTATTCAAGTCATGTTTTGTAGTTTACAAATTTATTTATATTATTTAAATAAAACTACTTGATTTAAAAAATGGTGGGCATTACTTAGATTTATTTGTACTTTATTAATAAATTAAATGTCAATTATTACATAATAAAAGAAATTAGGATAATTAAATCTAAAAGAAATTAAGATGCAAAATCAAAAAAATTCCAATTATTTAAATATCATACTAAAATAAAAAGAAAGTATATTACAACAATAAAATACAAGTAGTCATGCACAAACATTAAAATGTAATAAAACTTTCAGCATTTACTGTATCGTAAAAAATATTGGACCTATAATCCTTCTTCTTCCGAAATTGCTACCCAGCCCTATTTTAATTGGGTGTAAACTTGTTTCGATAAAGGATGTGGATTCTCCTGGCCGTTCGGTAGTTCTGACTATTTACATAACCAGAAAATGAAACCATGCTTCATCAGAGAAGAAAGTACGGTCCAAAACATCATCATTGTTAAAATTTCATTAAACCATTGAAAAACTGCACCCTCTTTGCATAATCTGGGGAAATTTTGCAATACTGTGACCTTATATGGATGCATTTCTAATTTTTTGGTAAGTGCTTTATGGAAGTACCAACAGACATTCCTAAAAAAATGTATGGCATTGTAAACATAAATTTCATTTTTATTTAAAATAGTATCCTTACCGGTCTGAGTAAATTTCACCGATTTGTTAGGACTGTGCTCCATTCGGACACGCATATCTTCAAGGACAGGTTCTGTAAGCACGCTAGGCCTTCCAGTGGACTTTCCTTACAAATGCAATGCTTGTTTTCAAAACGATTGATTAGCATACGTCTGTGATGAACAAATGTTTCATACTAACAAGATTGTCAGGGAACCTTTCGCTAAACTGGTCCATGCAACTTTGGAGAGAATATGACCAAGATCCATCCTCATTACGAGTTGCACTTCAAAATGTCCATTATTATAAAGGCATCTTGTTCCGCAGTCCACATTTTAAACGTTTTTAAAAATAAAAAACAGTTTTTTACGTAACCTCAATAACAAAAACACATGAATTACCTTTTAAAAACCCGAAATATGCAAAGTAGCTCTGAAAAGAACTGTTTTAAGTTGTAAAGTTCGTTTTTGAAAATAATTTAATCAAAAAAATCTAAAACTTTTCCAAATAAACTATCCAAAACCAAATACGCCAACAATGACCGGTCTGTGTAATATCAGTCAAATCAGCTGTCAAACAGACTGTGTTGCCAACACTAATTTTTTTCCTCATAAAAGGTGTGTTTTTTGACCATTAACCTGCACTGATTATGATTTTTAGAATTTTAACATTTTAGGAGGTTATTATAATCAGTAATTTTGACAAAAGATTTTGCTTTGTTCGGAGATTAGAAACTGGAAATGGTCACAGAAAAAAATAAACGTAGGCAAAAATTTTTCTGAACTTTTCTTTCAACTTGGCAACCTTGTAAATAGGAAAGAAAGCAAGCAGTGGAGCCACTTTTACAAACCAAAATCGCGTGGTCAAGTGGTGTACAAACATTAATGAAGGCACTGTATATATATATATATATATATATATATATATATATATATATATATATATATATATATATATATATATATATATATATATATTATATATATATATATATATATATATATATATATATATATATATATATATATATATATATATATATATATATATATATATATATATATATTATTATATATATATATATTTATATAATATTTATATATATATATATATATATATATATATATATATAAATATATATATATATATATATATATATATATATATATATATATATATATATATATATATATATATATATATATATATATATATATACAAGTATATATACAATATATTATATTATATTATTACTTATATATTATAAAATGAATTTTATATACAAAAAGATTTATTTGCCAAAAAGACATATTATTTCGCTTGGAGATTCTACCTGCCGGATGATCAAGAACGTAACTTAAGTGCGAGTAAACACGGGTATAGGGTAAGTTGGCGTGCAAAAGAGAGCGTATATCGGCCGCTATCTCAGCTGAAAGACGTTGCAATTTAAGCTAAAGTGGAAATTATAACAAAGTTAATTAAATTAGTTATCAAAGGATTTATGGAAAAATGTTAGTCATGTGGTTTGGTGGAAGCCAATAGCATCGCCACGTCTCTCAGCTGAGACAGCGGCCGATATACGTTCTCTCTTGCACTTCAACTTACCCCATACCGCTGTTCACTCGGACTTATGTATTACGTTTTGATCACCTGGCAGGCAGAATGTCCCAGCAAAATAATTGTCTCTGACAAATGTTTCTTTATACATAAATATTTATCTGTTAAAATCTCAAAGTGCCCTAAAAATGTGTTTACAAATATCTTGAAAAATCATTTTGCAGAGATCTGATAAACCTTTAAACCCTATTAAATATTTTGGATTTTTTATGTATCGATTTCTATTATATTAAATTTAAACAGTTTAAAATTTCAGGATGCCACAAAAACATTTTAAGTTAAAAATACGGGGTCGGTTTAGCCCCACTACCCTTTAGCAAGATCTGCGTTTTTGTGTTTAGATATGAAAAAAAAAACATTGTACAAGATTTCATAGTGCGCCAAATAGCTACTCTAAAATTTATACTCTTGGACCATAAATAATTTGTTAATAAAAATGAATACAAAATCC
>JAHBCN010009595.1:0-34496 GCA_019359885.1 Listronotus oregonensis
TTGTAAATATGTTCTATAGTTTTGTGGCGGATCCATGTTTTAGTTTGTTTTATTTGGGTTACTCGCCTTTTTACTTTTTGGAAAATCGGACCCTCTTGGTCCGGGTCCCGGGTATGCGGGCTGACCCTGGCCAGCCCTATGGACCCCTATGAACTTGCAGATCGCCTGCAACAAAAGAAGAAAACCCCCAAAAAACCCAAAAATCACAAATATTAATCTACGTTTCGGTGGCAAATCGGCCACCGTTATCAAGATTGAAACTAAAACAAAAATTAAACTAAATTTTAAGAAATTTTAGGTCTGAAAACTTAGGAAATTCTGATAGCTTTTGAACTTTTAATGACGTTTTGTCATAAGTGACAATAGGTTATTGGACTGGTGTATGTATAGTATTTAAAAGACCAGAAAGGTGGGTGGTATGGTGTGTTAATTGATTTTCAGTTTACCTGAATTTACTTCAGCATCAAGCATAGGTAACCATGTATTATTTAAACTAACAGATATTGATGCTACACATCTGTCTTTATTTAATAAAATAAATGCACTTTCTTTTATTTTACGTTTTTTGAACAAGTTTCCTTTGCTATAATGCTAGAAGCATTCCAGTTTATTATGTGGTTATTATCAAATGCGTGTTGACAGATTTTTGATTTGTGGAATTCTGTGTTTCTAATATATGTTCTATGTTCTTTTATGCGTTTGGCTAATGGTCTGGAAGTTTCACCTATATAAAATTTATTACATTCACAAGGGATCTTATAAATGACATTTTTTGTGTTTTCGTTTATATTGTATGGTTTTGTTTTTGTTACTTGGGATCTAATGGTGTTTTGTGTTTTAAAGATAGTGCGAATATTAAATTTGTTACCTATTCGTTGAATTTTATTTGATAAGCCAGGAATATATGGTAAAAATAGATTTGTAACAGGTCTATTTTGATTTTGTCTTAAATTTGGTTGTTCAAATTTTAGAAAGCATTTATTTATAAAATCAAGAGGATAATTATTTTGAATTAAAATATCTTTTAAAAATTCTTTTTCATTTTCTTTGTTTTGATCAGAACAAATTATTTTAATTCTATCAAAAAGACTTTTTACAACTCCTTTCTTTACCATTATTGGGTGATTAGAGTTAAAATTTAAGTATCTGTTGGTATGTGTAGGTTTTCTGTAAATTTTGGTTACGAAATTATTTATATCTTTTTTTATTAGAATATCAAGAAAAGGAAGTTGTGAGTTTTGTTCTTTTTCTAAAGTGAAATGAATAGTGGGTTCTTGTGTATTAATGTGTGTTAAAAAATTATTTAGACAATTTTCGTCATGTTGGTAAATAGAAAAAATGTCATCTATATATCTCCACCAAACTAAAGGTTTATAATGAAGAAACATGTCAAAACTTACCAATAGAACACCAAGATGAATTTAGAATTAGAACTAAAATTGCTTTAGAAAGACCTTTTAAAATTAAACAAAATTTAACAAACAATGAACAAAAAGCATTACAATTATTAAAAAGAGACAATACCATAAAAATTCTTCCTGCAGATAAAGGTAATGCAACAGTAATAATAGACTGTGATATGTATGATAATAAAATAACTGAAACCATTGAAAGACAAATTTATAACATTTTAAAAAAACATAAAAACAGCTTTACAGATAGAGAAAGATTTACACTTACACCCCATAACAGTAAAACTCCACACTTTTATGGAGTACCAAAAATACACAAACCTGATATACCATTACGTCCTATAGTTAGTTGCATAAACTCACCTACACACCCATTAGCAAAATTTTTACTTACTATTTTAGATCCTTTAGTAAACAATACTGACTCATACATTAAAAATTCCCAACATTTTCTAGAAAAATTAAGACACATTGACATAGACCCAAATAACACCTTGGTAAGTTTTGATGTTGTAAGTTTATTCACAAATGTTCCTGTAGATAAAACATTAAATATTGTTAGAAATAAATTAGAAAATGAGGTCAACCTTGGCGAAAGAACCAAACTAAACATAAATTCTATTCTTGAATTATTAACTTTTTGCGTAAAAACAACATACTTCCAATATAACACTGACTTTTACAAACAAACTTCTGGCATGGCCATGGGTTCACCTTTATCACCATTATTAAGTAATATTTTTATGGAAAATTTTGAATCCAATTTTGATCAAAATCATAATTATAAACCTTTAGTTTGGTGGAGATATATAGATGACATTTTTTCTATTTACCAACATGACGAAAATTGTCTAAATAATTTTTTAACACACATTAATACACAAGAACCCACTATTCATTTCACTTTAGAAAAAGAACAAAACTCACAACTTCCTTTTCTTGATATTCTAATAAAAAAGATGTAAATAATTTTGAAACCAAAATTTACGGAAAACATTCATATAAAAACAGATACTTAAATTTCAACTCTAATCACTTAATAATGATAAAAAATGGAGTTGTAAAAAGTATTCTAATAGAATTAAAATAATTTGTTTTGATCAAAACAAAAAAGAATTTTTAAAATATATTTTAATTCAAAATAATTATCCTCTTGATTTTATAAATAAATGCTTTCTAAAATTTGAACAACCAAATTTAAGACAAAATCAAAATAGACCTGTTACAAATCTATTTTTACCATATATTCCTGGCTTATCAAATAAAATTCAACGAATAGGTAACAAATTCAATATTCGCACTATCTTTAAAACACAAAACACCATTAGATCCCAAGTAACAAAAACAAAACCATACAATATAAACGAAAACACAAAAAATGTCATTTATAAGATCCCTTGTGAATGTAATAAATTTTATATAGGTGAAACTTCAGACCATTAGCCAAACGCATAAAAGAACATAGAACATATATTAGAAACACAGAATTCCACAAATCAGAAATCTGTCAACAAGAATTTAATAATAACCACATAATAAACTGGAATGCTTCTAACATTATAGCAAAGGAAACTTGTTCAAAAAAACGTAAAATAAAAGAAAGTGCATTTATCTTTTTAAATAAAGACAGATGTGAGCATCAATATCTGTTAGTTTAAATAATACATGGTTACCTATGCTTGATGCTGAAGTAAATTCAGGTAAACTGAAAATCAATTAACACACCATACCACCCACCTTTCTGGTCTTTTTAAATACTATACATACACCAGTCCAATAACCTATTGTCACTTATGACAAAACGTCATTAAACGTTCAAAAGCTATCAGAATTTCCTAAGTTTTCAGACCTAAAATTTCTTAAAATTTAGTTTAATTTTTTGTTTTAGTTTCAATCTTGATAACGGTGGCCGATTTGCCACCGAAACGTAGATTAATATTTGTGATTTTTTGGGTTTTTTGGGGGTTTTCTTCTTTTTGTTGCAGGCGATCTGCAAGTTCATAGGAGTCCATAGGGCTGGCCAGGGTCAGCCCGCATACCCCGGGACCCGGACCAAGAGGGTCCCATTTTCCAAAAAGTAAAAAGGCGAGTAACCCAAATAAAACAAACTAAAAGTGCCTTATCTATTTACAAAACTGATGAAGCCTATATTATGTTACTTGCGGCAACGGGATTTCTTATCGGTTTTGTATATTGATGATTTTTTGTTAATGGGTCGTTCTTATAACGAATGTTTATCCAATATTAATGCAACCAAAACAGTTTTATTAGTATTATTAGATTTAGGATTTATACTTAATTCAGAGAAGAGCGTAACTGTTCCATGCAGGGAAATAAATACTTGGGTTTTTTATATAATACTATAAATATGTCTGTAAGTTTACCCTTAGAAAGACAACACAGTATTTTAAAAGACATTCTAAAATCTTATACAGTACTAAGTCCACTATTCAGGAGTTTGCAAAATTAATCGGAAAATTAGTTGCGACATGTCCAGCTAGTAAATATGGCTTTATACAAAAAAAACTGTGAAAGAGCAATATTTTTAGCTTTAAACAAATCTAAAGGATCTTATAATCATAAAATGATAATCTCTAACGAGGTTTTAACAGATCCTTTTGGTGGAAAAATCATCTTTTTAGTAAAAATACTCTTCACAGTTTAACGTTTAAACTAGAAATATTCAGTTACAGTTATCGATCGGGCTGGAGCATTTACTGCAACGGCTGTAAGTCACGAGGGTTTTGGTCTAAAAAAGACAAAGAATATCATATAAACTATTTAGAACTTTTGGCTGCATTTTTTGGACTTAAGTGTTTCGCTAAGGACCTTGTGAACTGTGATATTTTGTTACGGATTGATAACACGACAGCCATATCGTACATAAACCGAATGGGAGGAATTCAGTTTCCACATCTCAATAGTGTGAAAGACGTAATATATTTATTTTTGCATCCTACATAAAGGCTAAAGAAAATTCTATTGCCGATCAGAAGCCTCGTTCCATAGAGACTGAAACTGAGTTTACCCCTTGCAAATTGCATTCAAAAATATTTGTCGAGTATTACAAACTCCAGAGATAGACCTATTTGCTTCTAAAATTAATTCAAAGTGTAGGAGATTTGCTTTGTGGTTTAAAGACCCAGAAGCCGAAATTGTTGATGCCTTTACAGTGTCTTGGACTGATTTTAATTTTTACGCATTTCCACCTTTTTCACTCGTTGCTAAAGTACTACAAAAAATTTTAACAGATAAGGCTGAGGGTATTGTGGTTGTTCCTTGCTGGCCAAGCCAACCGTGGTACCCTCTATTTAAATAATTGCTTGTTAAAGAGTCGGTACTTTCTTTCCCAATATCAATTTATTATCTATTAATAGGACGCCCCATGTTCTGCACCAGAAGCTTTCCCTGGAAGCAGGACTTTTATCCGGCAAACAATGATAGTCCATAAGGTACCTGAAGAGGCAATTGACATATCAATCTCATCTTTAACAGAGTTGTCAATCAAACATATGGAAGCGGGTTAAAAATATGGTGGGAATTTTGTACCGAACAGAAATTAAATTTCTATGAATTAAATATACAAAACATATTATATTTTTTATCTTCTTTGTTCAACAAGGGAATGTCTTACAGTTCATTAAATACAATACAATCTGCTCTAGCATTGCTTATTTCTCCACGAGTTGGCGAAAATTACCAGATTAAAAGGTTTTTTAAAGGCATTGCTAAGGTACGACCTCCTTTACCTAAATACCACCGGACATGGAACCCGTCTTTAGTTTTAGATTATTTAGAAACTTGTTACCCTAATGAAACAATTAGTTTAAAAATATTGTCACACAAATTATCAATGTTAATGGCTCTGATAACAGCACATAGAGTACAAACATTTTCATTAATAGAGGTTTAAAATATTGAAATATCAAAGGAAAAAATAGAAATAAAAGTTCCGGCTAGGATTAAAACCTGTGCCCCAAATAGATACCAGCCTTTATTAATATTATCTTTTTTCCACAATAAACCTAAACTATGCGTTGCAAGTACGCTACTTTGCTACTTAAAGAGGACTTCTGGTTTTAGACAGTCGAGTAAACTGTCAAAACTGTTTCTAACTTGCAAAAAACCGTACAAAGAGGCAACGGCCCAGACTTTTAGTTGTTGGATCCGTCTGACATTAAAGACAAGTGGAATAGATACAAAAAATTTTACGGCACACAGTACCAGGCATGCGTCCTCGCCAGCAGCTGTTAACAGAGGTATCAACATTTATTCGTTTATTACAATTTCGTTTTTTTTTTCACAGTTTGTATTATTTGTTAGTTATTAAGTATAGGGATTTATCAAACTAATAAAATATATCCCTTACATGTGTTATTTAATTTTCCTATAACTGTTGCAATATTAACTTTAAACATCTACATAGTGATCTTGAAGGAAGGGGCGGGAAATATAATTATAAGATTAAACGAACTTACCTAAGTGAAGTTTGATCATAATTATATGACCGCCTCTTCCAAATAGATCACTCTCTCCCTGCCCGAACCCGCGTGATCTATGTAATTTATTGCAACAGTTACTGCTTTAAAATAATGAAGTATCCAGGGTTGCGCACGGGAATGGTACAGCGGCGAGAGGTGTTTTTGTTTGACTTTAGAATGCGTGGCTCCACCTGGCGGCGAAAGAGTGAACTACATAGTGATCTATTTGGAAGAGGCGGTCATATAAAACTTCACTTAGGTAAGTTCGTTTAATCTTATAATTATTTCATACTAGGTACTCTGATAGAAGGCACCCAAATAAAAGGATATTTTATAGACTTAAATCACATATATTTAATTAATTTTGTTTTTTTTAAAACCGAGATCAAAAATCTACCTTAAAGAGAATCGCGATATGGATGAAATTAACGTTTTAAGGCTTGTAACTATAGCGCCTACATGTTCTTGTAGAAAAATTGTGACGGAAGTGGGTGTAGTGAAGTCCCGCGTTCAAAGAATATTAAGAAAATATAAACATAAGCCTTACAACACAAGAATTGTCCAGCGAAGATGCTGAAAAGCGTTTGAATTTTTGTCACTGGTACTTGAAGAGTATAAATCAGGATTTAAATTTTGCAAGGAGTGTTATTTGGTCAGGTGAGAGTTATATAGTTAGCGATGGGATATTTAATCGACAAAATACTAGATACTGGTCACATGGAAATCAACATCTTATATTTCCACGTGAGCGACAGGAAAGATTTGGGTTTAGTGTCGCGTGTTTTATATTAGAAGCGAAAATAAAATATTAAATTTGTAATGGTGGCCTCACTGCACAACAATATCTTTATATATTAGAAAATGAACTATTAGAAGATGTACCTTTAGCGAATCGCCCCCTAGGTCTCCTGACCTTTCTTACCTAGACTTCTTTTTCGGGGCTATTTCCAAAATTTAATTTATAGAACTCGACACAATACAGTTGAAGATCTTAGTAATGCCACTCAAGCGGCTTTTAGACAGATACAAACACATCCCGTACCAATATTGGGTAAATTCATTGCGCAGAATTTCCAAAGTGTGTAAAAACTGTGTGAGAGAAAATGGAAACGATGTCAAGCATATCTTTTAATTTTTTTTGTCATGTTAAAATATTAAGATTGTTATGTTTTTTTGCTGTATTCAATAAAAATTATTAATATAGAACGTTTAAAATATTTTGTGAATTCTAATGTGCAAATCACGGCCGACTAAAAAAATTACCCATCAAATTTTCATATTTGTGAGGTTTTTGACATCTCAAGATACAAAAGCAACAATTATTATATATCACTATAATAGCAAAAAATAGGGCAATCTAATGGCATAATAAAATACAGGGTGTCGCTTTAAAAAAATCATAATTTCTGGTCGTATCTTAAAAACAGTAGCTCTAAAAAAAAGTTGAGCCCACCGCTGAATTATACGTAAAAAATTCTATAAAAGTGTTTTTTACCTTTTCGATAGGTAATCAGGGAGCTGGGATACGAGGTATCCCAGCTCCCTGATTACATATCGATCCCATAACAGTGTTAATTTTCAATTTCACCCTGTAGCTCAAAAACAAAGAGGACTAGGAAAATTCTGATTTTTGCATCTTTTGTTTGATTTTTTTTTGCGTAAACGGCAACCTTGTATCTCCGACAGAGAAACCCCATAATCACAACAAAAATTGGACACCATGTACATGATCTAATTGAACAAATTTTGTATGAATAATTTACAATCTTTTGGTATCCACAGCATAGGCAATACTAAAAATTTTGTTAAATTTAGAAAACAGTTTAACAAAATGGTTACAAGCTCATTTTTATCTTAAATTTTAGACTTTTTTTTGTTTTTAAATTTTACTAAAACTAAGATGATATAGAATTTGAAGAAGGGGGGAAAGTCTCTGAGGGCAGTAGGTTCCATAGTCTAAACAGTCTAGGGATGAAGGAACGAACAATGTTTTAAGTTGAAGGGCCACCTACGTTAGACTGTAAAAGAATGTTTAAAAATGGCACTACGTTTTGCTCTGTTGAAAGCTGCCAGGGAAGGAATTACACTCTCCAGCTCTTAAAGCAGAGGCCGTAAAATTTCCAATAAAGTAGCCGCAGATCTTCTACAGCCCCTCTGTGCACAAAAGAGGGAAGCTTTCCTGTTAGCGGGGATCATTAATAAAACGAACAGCTCTTCTTTGAATGGAATTAAAATTGCTATGAGATGTAGAAAACGCCATTTCCCAGACACAAGAACAATATCCCAAAGTTGGTCTGGTTTGGGATATATATACTTTTTGACGCAAAAAGAAATCCAAGCATTTTTAAAGCTGCTGGAGCTACGTATGTTATGTGTTTATGCCAGCTAAGGTGATTCTTAAAAGTACCGTTAACAAAGTTGAATGACTGTTTGTTCTGCTGCTCGTATGTAAAGATTAAGCATTTGCAGACTCTTTTCGCGACAGCAAAGTAGATTTTGTGTTGGAGGCATTATAATTTACAAGATTTTTGGCGCCCCAATCCAATATTAGTTAAGGTAAAATAGATATCTGCATTGCCCTGCGCTTGTTTTCCAAATCGGGCCTAGAGACTGGCTGGAGAAATTAAATATTAGAGTAGAGGGTACTATCATCAGCAAAACTATAAAAAGATTTAATCGTAAAAGAGAGATGATTGTTTATGTGATAAAGAAACAGAGTTGGTTCCAGTGTTAAGCCCTGGGGCACCCGAGCATTTATTTGGTGATTATCTGCCATAACTGATGTACGTCGATTAGAAAGGAAGGATCCAGAATTAAAGCTTAGGTGGAAGACCGTAGAAAAAAAGTTTGTTAAGGAGCTCACCATACCAGACTTGGCCGAAAATTTTGGAAACGTCAAGTGCATTCATCTGCGATTCACCAAGAAACTCAAGGGACTTATTTCTATTGTAAGACAAAAAGAAAGAAAATCTGCTGTAGATCTTTCGTGACGAAATCCTTACTTTTTATGTTTTAGTAAATACTTTAGGATTCGGGAATTAATAATTTTTTTCATTAACTTACAAATAACTAAAAGAAGATAGGTCTTTAGTTAGAAAAGAGCGTTAACCCCTAGTAACCGCTTCCGGCGTTTCCACGTAGATCAAATGTTGAACTGTATAATTTACAATATATTTACACATAACGGTAACTTTTTTTTAATTATAATTAAAAATCTGCGTTAGGTTATTTTTTTAAAAATTGATAAAGGTTTTTTCATAGCATAGGTCAGTATTTTTGTTAAAGGAATATTTTACAGCATCCCTGTTCATTATGTCCTATTTAAAGTTTAACAGACAAAACTAACAGACAATTTCAAATTAAAGTTCTCGTTAAGACAAAAATCTTATTATTGTATTAATATTTGTAAGTCGTAGGGGATAGTTTTAGTCTAGTTTATTTAACTTTAGGTCAGTATAACTTTCAGCTATAAGATAAATAGGTTTTCTTTCTAAATATGGTTTAAAAAAAATAATATATTTTCAATTTTTGATTGTACTTTTATATACTATCTACAATTAAAGCTTAACGTTTTGTGTCACCCTTGTACAAACTGGTAAGAGTTTTTTAGTTTAGTACTATATAGGATTGTATTTTATTCGACTCGCCACAGTTAAGAATTCGTTTTTTATCTTAAGGACATCCCACCAAGGCTTGTATAAAAGCTAAGTTTGTAGATGTTTAGACCATCCTAGTTCCGTTAATAATAATAATAATATATGACGTTAATAATTAATTACGCAAATTGCGAATATTGAATTGCATTTCACCATTTAAAAAACATAATAATTCCATCATAGCTGCATCTACTAGCTGTAAACCCCTTTTAATTACCGTCTAACTAATGTCATCCAGATTGGACCCATAATTTAACGTTGTGTTTAAACTAACACAACAGTTTGCGATATTTTTGCGTCGGTTACTTATCCAAACACGGATCGGGCCCAATATTGTTTAACCTTCAAAAAACACCCAAACTAAAAAACATTAAGGCTTATGAATGCCCTATACTTAATACCTGTTTAAAAAATAAAATATTTTCTAAAAAATTATACATTAAGCCATTAGGCCAAAAACTTTCAATCTGCAATGTGTGCTCCTTTAAAAAGCAAATTACCTTCAAAAAAAGGATTCATAAGCTGTTTATTACCGTGTTAAAATTGGTAAAAGAAGAACATTGGCATGACAGCACGATACCTTAATAGCAGACCTAATGGACACAAAAACACAAAAAATGCATCGGATAATATATTGAACTAATAAAAATATTGGGGCATTTCGTAAGTCCTACACCCTTAACATGTCAAAATTATGATGTTACGTAATCTACGAGATAATTTATAAATAACCGGCTGATTTGCACAGTTTCTAGATAAATATTAGTAAAACTTTATGGTTTTACTGGTCTACAAAAATCAAGGGTCTTTTGTCCTGACCTAGGCCCTAAACATTTTTGACCCATGCCACATCCAAAACTCCCCATTTTTAAAATTTTCGCAAATAAAAAATTTTTAGGTTGCTCCAAAATAAATCCATTAACCAAGTTTTAGAGAAGTATGTTTTATTTCAAATGTCTTTAAAACTGTACAAATTACACTAGAAAAATAAAAACCTCTATGACAAAACATAATTTCAATGCCTGTCCGATATTTTTATTAGAGCAAAAGGTCTATCTGAAAAATACAGGGGCGTGCTCTAAAATTTTTATTTTAAATATATTTATAAACCACATATACCAGGTGGTGCATCGTAGGGGGATATAGGAAATCCAATGTAATTTTTAATTTAAAATTTTTATCATGGACGTAGATTTGCATGCTCTTTAATAGACTTTAATAGATTTTTTTAATAATTAGGGAAGTCAATAATTGACCCTATTAAAAATTACATAGGATTTCCTATATCCCGCTTAACGATGCACCACCCAGTTTAGGTCAAATTACTTAATAATTTCTAATAGTTTTTTGACGCATTTGATTTTATTTAAATCATATTTTATAGGGTAAGACTAAGAAATTAATTTTTGCAAAGGTCATTATGCTGGGCTAAGTTTAAAAAAAAACCTTTAAAATAGCTTAGTCAGTCGAATACCTAAGCTTACCAGAAAAAAGGCAGAATTGTTAACATCTGGGTTACACAGTTAAACTTGCTTAACGACAAAATAAAAGGGTCTATGTATAGAAGCAACTAAGAAATGGAAATTGATTTAGTATTTTGTCATAGCATTATCGTCCAATAAGGGCTGTTGCGTTAAGATACATCTCCGACTTTATATGGACTCGTTCAAGCTAAGTGTTAAAATGATAATACGACATAATAGTACCACATTTCTATCAGTTCCCACGGTTTATGCATTCGGTAAGGCTATGCACAAAGATGGTCTTGATTTTACTTACTTAAAACAAGAATTTCCCAGATTAATTGAGCAAAGATTAAAAAGTGAATTTTTGTAGCTCCCGGTAAAAACGCGCTTTAAGGGCTCTAAATTTGTCGCAGTACTTGAAGAAAGGGTTAAAAGTATGCAAATCATACTCTAGGAAATAAAAAAGTATAAAGTTATCCGGAAAGGGTAAACAACGTACTTAAAGCTAATGATAAGTTATGATGTATGGAATAAAGAAAAAAAGGCAAGTAATGCTGCGGTGTTAGCGAGTTTTTATTGGACTCTTTTTCGGGAGTAATCAGAAACGAAAGAAAAGTAATAGTTTGATGACTATAGTTAAGCATAGTAAAGAGTTAATTATAAAAGTAGTCAGTAGCAAGCCCTACTATACATTTGAATTAACGCTTATGAATGCTACTTCACATTCGTAAGTGGTGTTTATACTAAATTTTTCCAAAAATGTTGTTATTGTTTTAGGGCTTCCTAATTTTATTCATGATATTTTAGGTTTATTTTAATTACATATTAGAAGAATACCTTTGCATGGGACCTATGAAATAAAGCTTACATTTGTTTGTCAGTGTAATTAATAAAAATTAATTGGTCTACAAAATAATAAAATGTTTTTAGAAACATGGTGTATTCAGGCTATGAACTATGAATTTACTAGTTGTTTATTATTAACCCATTAATGGCCAAAGGTGCGTCAACGAAACCTTTCTATATGATTTTTTTTTATAAGCAAAAGTAATATTTTCCTCTTCGTGTATTATTATTATATCTCCCAATACTACAGAATATCTAAAAAATATTTTTTATTGTTGAAATTATTGTTTTTTTATATAAAAAAAGAGTTATGAATAAGCCGTAATTTGCAGATTTTTACTTTTGCTTACATTCCCATTTTTTCCGTTACTAAATATGCACCACATATAATATTTTTATGCTAAATACAAATAAAATATATGTATGATTAGTACTCCAGATACTTAAATCAGTTCAATTTTGAAAATGTTTTCGAAATCCGTCTGTATTTGTAGCGGATGCGTATACGCACCTTTGGCCAGTAACAGGTAAGACATTTTTTTACGAGTTGAGACAGGTCTCAAATATCGACGCCACGCTTCCGTTAGTTTACTTTTATCCGTGTTACAGTTCGTTTCGCTGTGATAAAGAGTTTTGCAAATTAGTTAGTCTAAGTGCATTGCTTGAAAGATTTTAGTTGGTTCTTTTCCTATTCATATTACTTTCTAAAAATGAGGTATGTTTTATTTATTTTTTCTATAGTTTGACGATATTATTTTTTTATTATTCAAACTGTTTTAGTGGGTTGTCAACGTATCAAATGAAAAGACCATTGACCACAAAAGAGCTTGTTGCTTTATTAGAAGAAGATTCAGATTGTCAAATAGCTGATTCTGTTGATGTCATTTACGTGCCGCCCGAGACAGATGAAGTTACGGACGAAGAAGATATTGACGAAAATATTCTCGGTGAGGAGAACCTGGAAACGGACATTGCGGGGACTTATGAAGTAGAACCAATTATAGGAAACGAAAGCAGGGGGAAGAGGATATCGAGGAAATTCCTAACATAACACAAGAAAGTATTGACAGTGATGATTCCGAAGATGTACCTTTGAGTCAATTAGCTAAACGTGCTAGGACCGATTGTCAAGAAGGAAGGGCACTCAAATCTGTTGTTCCAAATTGGAAAATTACTGAAATACTCTCGTACAACACCGCTCCCCAGCTTAGTTCCGAGCGATATTTGGAGAATATCAAAGCCGAGCATGGTAATAAATCACCTTATGAAATATTTTCTTTATTTTTTGATAAAGAAGTAGTTGATAGTATTTTGAGTTTCACCTGTACTTACGCAGCTCAGAAAAACCATCATGATTTTGAAATTAATGAATGCGATTTCAAAAGATTTATTGGCATTCTCATTTTGTCTGGGTATCATACTTTGCCGCAAGCTGATATGTACTGGTCAAAAGATGAAGATAAAGAAGTCCGTGTTGTCAGGGAAACTATGAGTCGAAATAGATTCAGATCAATAAAACGATATATTCATCTAGCTAATAACTCAAAACTAAACAAAAGTGACAAGTTTGCAAAGCTAACACCGATTTTTGAAATTATAAACAAAAAGTGTACCCAGTTCGGTATATTTCCTGAAAATCTTTCTATTTATGAAGAAATGGTCCCATATTTTGACGACACTCTTGCAAAATGTTTATTCGCGGGAAGCCAATTAGATTTGGATTCAAGCTTTGGTGTTTATGTTCTGACACTGGTTATTTATTCAAGTTTATTCCTTATGGTGGAAAAGAAGAAAACGCAGATCATACTATGGCATTAGAAACAAGGATTGTTATGGATCTTCTCTCAGTGGTAGAAAATCCGGGTCATCATAGAATATTTTTCGATAATTTCTTCACGTCTTATTCTCTTTTTGCTGCTCTAAAGGATAAAGGATTTTACGCAACAGGAACAGTTAGAGAGAATCGTACAGCGAAATGTCCTATTGAAAATAGCAAAACTTTTGCCAAAAAAGAACGAGGTTCTTATAGTTGTGCTTTTGACTCCAATTTGCAAGTTTTAGTTGTGCGTTGGAACGACAATTCTGTTGTAACTGTAATGTCAAATACATGTCAAGTTTTACCGCTAACTCAAGCCAAACGATATAATCGAAAAGAGCGAAAAGATATTTTTCTACCTCAGCCTAATGTTATACACGAATATAACAAATACATGGGGGGCGTGGACCTTCATGACAACGGAATTGGAAATTACCGTATTCGAATTCGGGGCAAAAATGGTGGTGGCCGTTATTTACAAATATGGTTGACAGCATGGTGGTTAACAGTTGGAAGATATATAGAATTGCTAATGACTGTCATATTTCTCAGTTAGAATTTAGATCGCAACTAGTGCGTACCCTACTGAAATTTAGTGGACAAGAAGAAATTATCTATAATCCTTTGGATATTCCATCATCTTCTCACTCTTCCTAGGGTCGCCCCTCTAGAACTGCCTTACCAAACGACATACGATTTGATAATATTGGGCATATTATTGTTAGAGATTTGAACAGTGCAAGAAAAATGTAGGTTCTGTAAAAGTAACACTATTTACCTGTGTAGAAAATGTATGTTTCATCTGCATCCAGATTGTTTCGAAAATTTTCATAAGAAGTAATGGTTGTTTTCTTTCGTATTCCAATTTTTTAACAATATATTAATCATTATTTTCTTCATAGCATGTTGTTTATAAACTTTGTAACCAACTATATCTTTTACTGGTTTCCAAAGGTGCGTATACGCACCTATGTATTTTGGCTTAAAAACCGGGAATAAAATGTTTTAATGAAAAACTTTTCTTAATTAATGTATTTTAAGCAATATTCAATAGACATGTCCATAAGTAGAAGTTTTTTTATTGGGTTGGCCGTTAATGGGTTAAGAACGATCATTACTTTGTGCTTTAAAAAATATTTTATCATTTTTGTCAAAATCCCCAAGTAGGAAAATAAATAAGTTTGTTATCCGGTTTAGTCGACTACAAGATACATAGTTACCATAAATTTGGGATAGAGCATGCATATCTGCTAAACGTACATGACAGTTTCCCATATTATCCTTGGCCGTATATCAAGAGAACACGCTCTAAATTCAAATACATGTCCGGTCCTTATACGATTGTCGTTTTACTAAGCCATGTGGCAATGGAGTTACCTAAAAAGATGCTGTGAAGACATTATTTCAGTACTTATGTTATGGGAATTTGACCCTTACTTTATTATATATAAGTGTTTTTGGTGGGATATAAATTAACTGATAATAATGCCACACAATTATCTATTTATAAGTATAAATGCTCTTTTTTATTTTACGTTTTTTGAACAAACTTTCTATGATAAATAATAACATACTGGAAGTATTTTGTTTTATTTTGTGCATATTATTAAATGCATGTTAAGATATTTCTAATTTGTAAAATTTTGTTTTTTTTTATATTATTTTCAATATTTTTTTATGCATTTGGCTCACGGTCTGAAAGTTTTACCTATATAAAATCTATTACATTCACAATGGCTAAATAACATTCTTTGTTTTTTTTTATCTAAATATTGTATGGTTTTGTTTTTGTTATTTGCGATCTTATAGCTTTGTATGTTTTAAAGATAGTACTTGTGTTATTAAGTATTTGGTGAATTTTATTTGATATCCAGAATGTATGGTAAAAATAAATTTGTAATAGGTGTATTTTGATTGTGTTTTAAATTTTGTTTTTTAAATTAACGAAAGCAATTGTGTATAAAATCAATGAAATAATTATTTTAAATTAAAATATTATTTTAGAATTATTTTTCTGTGTTTATATTATTGTTATGTAAATATTTATGAATACTTATAAAAACGTACAGAAGCAAAATGCCGAGATCGCCTCTCTTATAAAGGCATCCATTTAATTAATTTTTGGACCAATTAGAGATATCAGATAATCAAAATTTTCTTGCGTTATTCGCGTTTACTTCTTAAGAGTGTCGTCTATCAGTTTGCCCTCCCCATCTCTAATTATAGTGTTTTCATATTGTCTTTAATGTCGTAATAACTCTTTTAACCACCAACTACGTTTCTTTCTACGTTGCTTCACATTTTTTAATTTGTGCAAGGTAATGACTGCTTAATGAATTGATGGCTCGTATCGTTTCGTGTTGTTAATTCTCGCATTGTAATTTCACCTTGATTCGGGAGGATGATGCGCGCATCAGTTTTGCGAGGAAGATTTGCGCAATGTAATCCCGTCCTAAGATAAAACAAGACTACTCTTGGCCTCAAATGCATTACTAGTTGCACAGTCCGCCACTATTCTAATTATGGGTAATATTTTAATAATATTAATATCGCAATAAATATTTTTTAGCATTTTTTTTTGTAGGTTTTAAGAATAGAGTTTTTATTTCTAATTATTGTTTAAAACAAATAAATGCTCGCTTCTCATCTATTCTATTTTGAATTTTGCTATCTAAGTTTCAATTTGCATGTAAAAACTCACTACGTGAATATTCTTTTTAAACAAACTAAAACATGTATATTTAATTTTTATCGCTCTACAACCCACTGCAGCATATCAAATAACCGGCATTATTTCAGCCTCGGTGGTCCATTAAAATGAAATCATTAAAACAGTGAAAGAACCCTTAAACAGTCAAAAATTAGAGGCCGCAGAATAATTAAACATTTTAAATATTAATGCTTAATTTAAAGTGTCGGAAATTAAGAACGTTAGTAGGGCAGGGTTGGTAATGAGAGTAATTACTTTTGAATAATATAAATCATCATCAAAATAATAATCAAGAACAATATGCCGATAAAGCATCCTACGCGTAACTTATTTTATTGAAACCTACAGTGCAACTATTACGATAAAAGAGCAAAATGGATTAAAAAAAGGGGGGTTAAGATACTGGCTACACATATACTTATAAACCAATATACTGCTTACATTGACAAATAATTGAAGGCAAGAAAGAGAGAAAGGCATATTCGACGTCCCATGTAAAAACGTATATGTCCATTTCCAGATGGAGTCAGCATATCTGCGCATGCTTTAAGAGCACTTTTTGGATTGGTGAAAGTTTAGACGATCGATAGCCGTTGTGATGACCAGCCAATAGGATGTAAGAATTTCACTCATGCGCAGTTGGAAGCTCTCCATCGTGACATAGATTTATGGAAAATTTATATTATGTTTGGTAGTGCTATCTCTCTTTGTTGGCTTCAAAATATCATTACACAGCTTATGAGACGTTATCAGTATATTGGTTTATAAGTATATGTGGCTACACCTGTTACAACTGACGTCAGGCACGTCCATCTTAAATATCAGTAATAGAACTAGAACTGCTATGTTTAATGTTTTGATACTTAGTCAATTCGCCAGATCCCCCTTTCAGGCAGAGCTTTCCAGGGATTCGTCTGTGAAAATCTGGATGTCGGGCTCTGTAGTAGTTTCTGATGCTTCCCGTGCACTCGCATCTATCTTCCGCAATTTGGAAAACACCTTGTGCAAAAAACAAAAAAAGAAAAAACATCAGTTTTATTTCGCTTACAGCGCCTAGCCCCAGAAAAAGGATCCCATTAATTGGTCGTGAGTCTCTTCTTGATTCCCGAGGGTTAAAAATCAGTTGATACGGCAGCGAGAACCGCCCTTCCTGGAAAAAACTATGTGGCTCTTTATTGAGTGATTTCACTGAAATAATAGTAATGTTAAATATTTTTTGGCCTGTTTCTAAGGTTATGTCGTTTGTGTTCTGTTGCCAGATATCTAGGTAAGAAGACAGTTATACAGACTGGTTTCTATTGTCAGTATATTTTATTGTAAATATTAGGATTTTGATATTGCTTTTCAATCTAATATAATCCCCTATGTTTGAAAAATACCCTGCATCGTTTTAAAGGGGTGAGGAAAGATTTTAAATATTTTTTTATCCATGGAGAGGATAGGCCTACTCCATCGACAATATTATACGACTTAAAATTTCTAAAGTGGTCTCCCACATATTCTACCAAAAGTCATTGACCAGTAACTATTATTTTAAAAGCTAATAGTGATATAACAAAAGTCGCAAGATGTTTTTATGTTATTTTTATTTTAAGAATATTATAAACAATTAAAATATTGAGATAAACAGTAGCTTACATTTTTTAAAAAATCTATATTTTTAAAATATAATATCACTTTGTTGATTAAATCAGATTTGTTTATAATTATTTTGGATTTTTATAAACAATTAAAAAAATGTACATGTTCTCCATCATATATAAACTTAATTTTTTCCTTGTGACATGTCCTTTTTATTTCGTATAATAGCCCGTAAAAAAGTTTTTTGGCCACGTCTTGCTCAATAATGGGATCAGTTTTTGTGACGCGCTGCAATCAGTGGCGCGGGACCTATATTATAGTAGGCTCAAGCTCGTTGCTCCCCGAGTTTTTAGCAATTGTTATGTAGTGTTTTTTTGCGCATTGAAATGTTCGCTTTTGTCATATGTAGTTACAAGAAAAATGTGTTATTATTATTACAGTATTGATTTGTTTCATTTAGGTAAAGGTTAAGGGTAAATTTTTACATTGGTTCGAGCTCATGAATGTTGCAATTCACTATAGTAGTGGAGGTCTATAGGCTCATTGCAAGCAGTTTGGACTTATGGAATGTGAAGATTATATGATTGGAAAAAAAATGTTGTATGATGTATACCCTTTTAATAGCGGGGGGGAGCGCCAACAGGTTTTCATAAATGTAAAAAAAAATTGTTACATAGAAATAGTCAAGCACATCAGAAATTGTTACATAGAAATAGTCAAGCACATCAGCTATTGATATTGCGTATATCCCACGTATCTTTACGAGAATATGTTAATCTGTCGGTTAACACGATGGAGGTGGCCGTATGAAAGGGAGAGAAATTTAAAAAAATATATTTGGGATCGTCAGATATTTAGAAAAAATGTTTAGTGACAACGAAACTCTGATTCAAAATTTTGACAATTTGGACTTGACGCAAGATCACGGTGGTTTTTTAAATATGTAATAAGAATAGTTAGTTTGAAATACTCGAGCGCGTCAGATTTACAAAGTGAGGATTCACTTTCATACTCGAGACGTGCTGTTACACAATCTGACCATTTACAAGAAGAATTTTCTAAATCTGACAAGTTAAATAAAAAATGCTTTAATTTTTTAACTTTTTAGTACTGACTTTCTTTGAATGTGTGTGTGTGTGTGTGTGTGTACGGGTATAATTTTATTCTTCATTTAGAGTAAAATTGTACAATAAAAAAAACGTACATATACGAACAGGAACGCGTAGTTGTAATCAGCTGTGATGGCATTATAGCAACCGAAAGTACTATGCGGACGGTGCAAGAGAGTGAGAGATAAAGAATGAGTGAGAAGGGTAGAGAGGCGTGAAGTGGGAAATACATAGTTCTCAGTAGCTGCACGCACCATACTTTGTTAGTGATTTTAGCTACTTCGGCTTGTGAAAATCGGCAAATTATATTATTTTCCTAATCCTTAAATGATTTCCTGCAAAATAAAAAAAATAACCGCGCTCAAGAATGTCCCTTATTTTTTTGCAACTTTTTGACTCTTCCATTTTCTTATGTCATGCTTAAGTTATCAGATTATTGAAATGCACACTTTTTTGTGCGTAATTAAGTCACCTTGAGTTAATCTGACGCGCTCGAGTTTTTCTAATGATCGATTTTTTTTTACTAATCTGATCGGCTGCCCTAGGCGTCCGAACCTATATAAAATACTCATATATGGTGGGGGGGAGGGTACTCAACAGGGTGCGAGGTTTCCTTATGTTATTCTGCCGCGCTTGAGTCAATCCCAAAATCCCCGCTTGGGTGCCTCTACTACTAAGAAAGACTAAGCAAAAATGTGTTATCAGAAGCTTATGTCTTATAATAAAAAATTGGAAAAGGCAATTTAATAAATTGATTGAACTTTATGTGTGCAATTCTTGAGCAATAGCAATTTATTTAAAAGAAAAAAGAACTGTGACAATTTTGTGCCACAAAAGGAAGTGGATTTCATCGAACATACGTCGGCAATAAACATTTCTATTTATTATAACTTTTTGTATGTTTTTAAAACAATATTTTAGGTCACATTAACAATAACAAAATAATACCTATTACATAACAAATATAATTAATTTCTAAAAATGAATTTATCCCGATTTGATAAAAAAAAATACATAATTGAACACGAACTTGTAATAAATAATAGTGCCCGACCAAAAGTTCGGTTTCGGTTTCGGCCGAGTTTCGGCCAAAAATCAAGTTTCAGCGGTTGTTTCGGTTTCGGCCAAAATCGGCCGAAACTTTTGCCGAAACCGAAACTGATTTCGGAAGTTGTCGTGCATGCTCGCCAAAATTTGTTTATCGCGGCAAGTGCGCTGTTCGGATAGCTCTGTAGCAAAATTTTAGTAATTATTATTTTTATTCGAGAGGTACCTAAAAGATAAAATTAAAATAAATGATTAAAACAAAATCAATCAATATATTTAACATGAAACGTGTAAAAATTCAACAAACTTTTGCACTCAATACATTGTAAACAATTATTTTTAACTAAAACGATCAGCCACAAAGCAGGTTTCGGTGTAAATCCAGTTTTTTTTTAGTGCAAAGTACATGATACCTTAAAAAAAAAAAAAATAATGATTTATTACAGAAATATGGTGAATTTTACATTCTTTTATTAAATTCTACTTAACAAAATTGCTCTAAGATGTAAAATATTTTCACAAATCAGAACGTTTATTAAAACTGCAATTATGAAAAAAGCCTGATTACATTTCATAATATGAAGTTAAATACTTTTATTATAATGTTGAATATTGCCTATTAAAAATATATAAAACGTGATTTAAAAAGAACGCTAAATTTGAAAAAGGTGTAAAATAAATTTATTTTTATAAAGAAAGAAAAAAATAACACCATTTGCTCTAGAAGATCTTAAGGTTTATAACGTGAAAAACAATATCGAGCATATGACCTCCCTTACTAGCCCTACACGCGATTACTCTGCCCATGAAATTCACCATAACCCGTGTCTTTATCGGGGTACTTGGCTCGGTTAATTTCCGGTGCTAATTGTCGAAATTTGTTATTTTGTCCCTTTGGGGTTAGTAATGGCTCTTCTCGGCGCGATAGAGGGTCATCCCCTTCGCTGAGCCTTCGTGTCCTCGTTATCCGTCCGACTAGCTCATTTGTGGGGGAACAGGACTCCTCTAACGTTTCCCCGATAAAGATGGTGGGCATCATCACTGTCACTACCCGGGCCGGCAGTGCCGGGAAATGCAGTGGTACCATGCCCTAACTGCGATCGTTCCAGCATTCTAATGTAATGATGCCAGGAGGCGTTTTTGTCTTTCGTTGGTGTCCGGTGTGATCAAGTTCTCCTGGAAACCCGCCAGAACCCGCTATGCGGTTTTCAGGGGATTATTCCCTGGTACTTCCTCTTCTATTTCCAATTTACCCGAACCCGGGTTCTGCCGGGTTTTGTCTTCAAATTTAAGGTCAAAGTCAAAAAGTTAGAATATCTTATTAATGCAATCCCCTGAATATCACTTTTCATCCCCAAGAAACCCGCTAGAACCCGCTATGCGGTTCTTTGCGTTGTGTTCCCAATAGGTTCCTGCCTTTATTTAAGGTTATCCCATCCCGGGTTCTGCCGGGTTTCGTATCTAAAAATAGCCCTGAAGATGTAGAAATAAAATGATTTAAACTGAATGTTCCCCTTTTATCCCGATTTTCCCAGGAAAACCCACTAGAACCCGCTATGCGGTTCTCACTGGAGGCTTCCTGGATCTGTTCCCTTTCTTCCCAGCCCAACTGGGCCCCGTGTTCTCCCGGGTTTCCTAGTGAAAATTCCACTTAAAGTCTGGGAATCTCAATTATTCCCCTTGACCCGGTTTTTCCTGGGTGAAGCCGGTATAACCCGCTTTGAGGTTATCCCGGGATGATTCCTTAGTGTGTCCCCTTTACGTTAGCGCTTGGTATAACCCGGATTCTCCCGGGTTTCCCAATGAAATCCTTAAAAAATCTCCCAAATCCTCTTCTTTCTTCCACGTTGGGAATAAAAAGAGCCTGCCTCTTTAGTGCAATGGTAGCGGCTACCCCATCCTGAACAATACCCCGGGTCCAGCCAGTCCAGGCGGCCTCCTGCAGGTTTATTAGTTATTTCCAGAGGATACTATTTTCCAGGTTACTTATTTCTTTTAAAATGTTTCTTAACAAAGAAACGCCACGGAGTGCCGAGCTTCCTGAGTCGGCGTGGCTCCGGGATAGTGGTGGTTCTTGACAAAGAAAAATCACAAAATAAAACTCCAGTTTTCTTAAAACTGCTCCCCTAACCCACGTTCTCCACTATTCCTCGATAACAGAAATAGGAATGGATAAAATTAGGCCAAACGCGAAAACAAAAATACTTAAACAAAAATCTTAAACAAAAATATTACTGGAACTTCCCTAAGTTCCCTTAAAATAACCTACTCCATAGGTTCACCTGGGGGGCCTGCCAATCTCTGGGTGGCTTACCCCGGTATTCTATTAAAAGCGACTGCCTTGAGCTGCCTGCCTCGACTCTCTCGAAATCGCGAAACGGGCCTGATTTTATACATTCCGTAACACCCGATCACACACATCCACATCGATTTGGCCAAGAACACGCTGAATTTCAAGCTTAAGTTCCATTAAATTTTCGGGTTTCTTCTCGTAGACTTGTGACTTAATGTAACCCCATAAAAAATCACATGGAGTCAAGTCACATGATCCACACAAACAAAAGTGGCGGCCCTTTCAAATCCTTCGTTCTTTTTGAATCACCCTTTATTAATATATTTATTTTTATTACACAAAACAATATAATTGTTATAAAACATTTATATAATAAACTATCAATTATATAATTCATTTATCTTATACAATGTGAATTCTAATGGAAATATGATTAATTTAGTTAACAAAAAATAACGGGGAATCCAGTTTAGAAATGTTGACTTATACAAGAAATTGGTATAAATAAGCCAAATCACAAAATGGTTTTGCTTATGTGACGCCGACAGCTGTCAGGATTGGCAAGGAAGGGCTTAAGAGCAAATTTTAATGTAATAGAGTAGGAAACATATGGGATGACCCCAGATTAAGAAGAGAACGACAACAATTCCCCCATTCCCACTTCCAATACAACGACGGTCGACGGCGCCTACGATTCGTTAGGATATTGTCGACAGTGTTGTCATTTCGTAAATTATTTATTAGCAATTTTAAAAATTATACATTTTATTAAACCTATTATTATAAAAAAAAATATGCGCTTGGCAAAAAAAAAGAAATTTGTAAAAAATATTAGTATTTCAGAATGGTTAAAGATACTTTATTATTTTAATAATAGGTATTTATTATTTTATTGAGCAAGACAACATAAATTATTTTATTTTTACTGGTTGGCAACATTGCCCGTCGCGTTGTGTACTGTCGCGTCCGGCAGCGGTATTCCCCTCTTTTTCTTGGGTCGGTAGAAAGGGAATCCGCCGCTGCACGTTTTCTGTCTGTCTTTATTTTGCTCAAGCCTTTGCCTATTAAATTGACATCTCTTTTTATCGCACTGAAAATCTCTGCACCTAAGAAATTGGTTTGCCAGACGTGTATATTAAGTTATGTCTTTAAAAGCATTAAATATAACCGGCAGCAATATAATATCAGCAAAAAATTTTAAATGGTTATACCTGTTATTTATGAAAAAATGATTATATGATCAAATCACCTGGTATATTTAAAGTTTTTTAGTGTTGGAACTAAAACGTTTTTATCAAGATTGACCCGTTCTTCTCAGATTTGTCTTATTCAAGGAATTTTGTGTACATAATTGTACTATTTTTCTTTTAGACGAACTGAAGTCAAAGCAGAACAGCTTAACTAAATTTGCCTTTTGAGCTTTTGAGAAAATAAACGTCAGATTACACTATTTTGTTTTTATACGTTTAAGCGGATCATTTTTCACCGTCTGCCAACATAAAATACCCTACATATTTTATAGGGGCTTTCGTTTTTCTTTGCCGTTCTGGTTAGAGAAAAGAAAAATGGGAGTGTCATAATATTTCTTGTACTGTGGATTTAAAATTTGTTAAAGAGTTTTTTTAAATAAAGCAATATTTATTTTAAAATATTCTATTATTTTGGGCTTATGTTTTTTTTTGTTATTGGAGTAAAATATTAGTTGTGCACGATATCGGTCAAGTACAGGGTGGCCGTCCATATTTTGACCCATTTTGATCGCGAATAACTTTTGAACAAATAAAGATATCAAGATGCGGTTTTCGCAAATATACTTATATTTCTTTAAAGTTTATTCTCGTATCTTTACCATTTTTATGTGACATTCCATTAGCTCAAAAACAAAATGGCCGATTTTCCGATATAAGACAACTTTGTTATTTTAAATGGAACACCCTGTATATATTTCAATATTTTTAAAATTTAATCTTTCCCCTTTAAAAAATGTAACACAAGCTATGGTTATCTTAAAAATAACGCATTTATTTACCTCCAAAGAATTGACTGTATGTCGAATAGGAATATTATTTTAAAAGGATTTTTTGAAAAGTCGCCTGTGGAAACAAAGTTATCTCATTTCCATAACAGCAACAAGCCTCATTGTCAGCCATTGCTGGTCATTTTTGACAAGTTATTTTAATTAGGAAGCGCAAAATGTTCTCGTTAAGCGAAAAAGGAAAATGTGTTATTATGTTTGCCGAAACCAAATCAGTAAAAGAAACCCAGCGAAGTTTTAGAAACATGTTTAATAAAGCTCCACCCACAAAAAATTCAATTAAAATCTGGTACAGAAAATTCTGGAGTACAGGATCTTTAACCCGTAAAAAGAAATTAGTAAACAATGACAATTTGCTAAATAAAACGTTACAAATTCTGGAGATAACTCAGGAAGATCCAACATTGTCAACAAGAAAAATCTCAAGTTCAGTCCATATTCCTAAAACTACAGTACAAGAAATCATGAAAAAGAACTTAAATTAAAGCCATACAAAATTCAAATGTTACAAGAAATAAAAGAAACTGATTTTCCACAAAGGGTGGAATTTTGCCAGAGAATTCAAAATTTAGTAAGGAACAATATACATTTTTTAGATAGACTAATAATGTCAGACGAAGCCACATTTCACCTCAATGGAAAAGTAAATAAGCATAACTGCACGTTTTGGGCAACAGAAAATCCTCGACAATATAACGAACACGTTAGAGATTCGCCAAAAGTCACAGTCTGGTATGGTATGTCAGAGCAAAAAATTTATGGGCCATTTTTTTCATGAACCAACTGTAACCTCTTGGACTTACGTTGATATGCTGGAAATATTTTTTTATCCCCAATTGCAAGAAGAAAATCTATTGAATTTCGTCTATTTTCAACAAGATGGGGCTACACCACATTATGCTAACATTACCAAGGATTCACTGACCAACGTTTTTGGAAACCGGTGGATTGGAAGAGGAGGCCCTATTTCCTGGCCACCTCGTTCACCAGATTTGACTGTTCCAGATTTTTCTGTGGGGATATGTGAAAGAGAGGTGTTATAGTCCACTTCCCCAAAATTTAGAGCAATTAAAAATTAATATCCGAAACATAATAGAAAATATTCCTGAAGAATTTTTAGTCAATAGTTTTAATAAGTTTTTTCGAATTTAAATAAGTGCGTCGAAGTGGGCGGAAGGCATTTTCAACATTTACAGTAGTTTTTTAAAAAGTAATGTAACCTTATTGTAACTATTATTTTGTGAATAACCTAAACCTTTGGCGATCCTTTTTTTGTAACATATGAAGCAAATTTTAATTGTTAAATAATATTGTTGGTCGACATGCAGTCAATTTTCGAAGGGCAATAAATACGTTGTTTTTTGAGATAACCATAGCTTGTGCTACATTTTTTAAAGGGGAAAGTTTAAATTTTGAAAATATAGAAACATATACAGGGTGTTCCATTTAAAATAACATAGTTGTCCTATAATGGAAAATCGGCCATTTTGTTTTTGAGCTAATGGAATGTCACAATAAAATCGTGAAGGTACGAGAATAAACTTTAAAGAAATATAAGTGCATCTGCAAAAACCGCATCTTGATACCTTTATTTGTTCCAAAGTTATTCTCGATTAAAATGGGTCAAAATATGGCCGGCCACCCTGTATAATAAAAACATTATTGACGTCCAAGTGACGTAAGTAGGACACATTTACATTAGTCTCACAAATTGTATACCATTTTATTTATTATTTGTAAATACTGTTTTATACATTGCCAGATAAAAAAAATTGGCTATTAAAAGATACTGAAGTACAAAATAAATCTAAGAAGATATGATTTCATTTTAAAACATATTTGACAAAATATTTATATATAAAAATATCAAATTTTCAAAAATTATGTCGTCTCTGAAAGAAAAAATTGAATAAAACAGCAACTTGTGATTAATGTGCTACAGATTTAAAATTATTAATAAAATAATTCAACTGTGCTATATATACTACAAGAAATAAAAAAATGGTTTAATCAATGGTTGATGAAGAAAATTATTCCTAAGATATATTTTAAATCTAGGAAGATTAAAGTAAACAAGGTTATAAATCATACTTATCTAAAAATGATTTTAACCTAGAAATTTCGAGATTGGACACTATTTTGCCAAAAATTAAACAAAGAGTTAAAAAAATTTAATATCAAACTTATTTGATTTCTTTCTTCAAATTGATATAAAAGGATGGCTGAAAATTAAAACAAAATAAACTTCTAACCTAATAATACAGTTGTTAATTATAAAAGCAAGGGTAACAGACCTATTTTTAACAAGAAAACAAAAGAATTTATAAAACAAAATTATGGATATAAAAGAAATAAAATGGCAGATTTGAAGTATAATCAGTTTGAAAAAAAAGCTGAAAAAGAAAAGAAAAATAAAAATTTGAAGAAAAAATATTTTAATAACGAAAATAATTTAAGAAATAAAGACGATTAAAAATAAATAAATCAGTAAAGCCGTCAGAAAATATTTTAGGAAATAATATGTCTTCATATACTTTAGAAAATAATGTAAAAATTATATTTATTTGAAAAGAAGGTGTGGGATATTGAATTTATTCGATAAATACGGCAGATATATTTGTAACTGCCCTTCCAAATATTCCAAGTTACTGCATTTTAAAATTCAGTCCATTATAAAACCTGGAGCTAATTTTAAAAATATATTATGTGACATGAAAATAATTAACCAAAATTTTACAAATAATGACTATGTTGTTATATTTGCAGGTTCTAATGACCTTAAAAGTTTAGTTTATCTAAAAATTAGTAAAATAAATAGATGGATGGATGAATGGAGGGACGGACGGACGGGCATACTGACGGACGGACGGACGTACTGACGGACGGACGTACTGACGGACGGACGTACTGACGGACGGACGGACGAAAGGATGGGTAGATGAATGGATAAAAGAAACATCATTTAGCAAACAGTTTGTCCATACATTGTTAGACGGCACACATTCTCTTGAAGTATTTATTTTTGCCCCTTTCTCATAGATGACGCTACAGTTAAGGTACTGCCCCACTTGCATACCAGCGTCTTAAATAATGTGCTTCTGAACTTGCACCAATCCTAACTCGCCTTTCTCAAATTTCTTATTACAGGGGCAGTTTTCCGCATCCTAAACTTCTCTTAGTTGTTTGTAAGGTAATGAAAAAATTCCGTAATAGGCCTAATAATAACCTTTTATACCTTAATAACGCTTTTGCAAAATACTTTTTATACGAAATTTTATACCAGAATTGCAAGGATTTAAAATTTATCTACGTAACCACACGTAATCACAACGCCGATCTATAGAGGCGACCGGGGCCATTTTCATTTGTTTATTTAAAAAGTAAAATACTATAACCTGTTTATTTTCATTTGATAAAACTACAACAAGAAAAAAGGTATTGTATTTGTTTTACCCTTTACATTTATTATGTAGCATATTTATTTGACGTTTAACCAACATATTTTAAATCGGATGGAATTTCTCTTTTTCCACTAAATAAAATAAATTAACGAAGTAAGAAAAAACTAATATATAACAACCCTTGTGTGTCACACGTCTTTTTGGTTTAATTTTTTTTAGAAAGTTCAACATAAAACACTATTCTGCTTCAAGAAGGTTTGACGACAAATTTAAAGTATCGGGCGTAAACTTAGAATTGTAATTACGCAAAAACTGATTTTTCATTAGAATATATATTTAGGAAATGGTTCTTTAATAGGTAAAGGAATAGGTTTGACTGGTCTTTGGATCAAAATAAATTTAGTGCAATGAGTCCATTCTCAAATTCTAAAACATTTTGAAAAAAACAAAATTTAACATGACAGACAGTTTGGATTCCTTCTTAAAAGATCTACAAGAGATCTATGTTCCTTTGTCTTACCCAACTGGAATAAGTCCTATTAGCCCAGTCTGTAGGTAAAAATAAGGGCTGTTTATGACGTTAATTTGTAACAGTTTGAAAGGTATTAGAAGTTGTAGAGGGTGATTACCTGAATATGACTATATATTTTCTCGAAAACTCGAAAAAAGTGTGCAGGGGTGGAGGGTTAAAAGTGCTAAAACGTGTTTTTCGCTTCTGCAAGCGCCATTATAAATTTTAGAGAAATACGTTCAATATGTTTTTAGGTATTATAAAAACATATAATTTGAGCCCGGCTAAAATTGATTTGGTCCATTTGTTTATGAAAAAATGCAAAAAAACCGTTAAAAATAGCCATTTTTTTAAATGTTGATAATTATTGCAAAGTTATTTTTTTATTCATTTCTGTCATTGCAAAACATAGGTTTTTTAATTTTTAATTAAATGATAGGTTCTAAAGCATGATTGGATATTTTTTTCTATGATAATTGAGTTTTACTGATTTTAGAGCCCTAATCTAGTAGGCTATATATTTTTTGTTTATAAATATTTTAGGTATTACAAACAGTCTTTTGCTTTTTTAAGACTTATATTTTACTAATTTAGATTAACGAAATAAAAAAAAATAATAATATTAAGTCGTTCGTTTTGAGCCTTAAAAAGGGTACTTTTTTGTTAATAAACAATTGGAGCCGGAGCGCCCCCTGCAAAGTTAAGAATTTTAAACCAAGAAATATGAAAAGCTGGCTCCAAAACAAATATTTAAAAAAAGGAGTTATTTTATTTATTTAAATTTTAAATTACTTAAAATTTGCAATAAACATTCAAAAATAAAAAAATATTAATTTTCAATTTTTTCCAGAAGCATACCTTAAAAAAATCCTAAAAATTCGGTTAATTGATTATAACTCAAAAAGTATTGCATTCGGATGAAAAAATTATATTACTTAAATAAAAGGTCTTGTAAAAATACATAGTTTATGTCCTATAAAGTTTTGTGTATCGTTAATTGTTTTTAAGATATTGCCGCTTTACATTTAAAAAGATCGTTAATATCTAAAATTATGCCTTTTCTTGATTATTTGCTGTTTGACCCCCAATTTTTACTTGAGATTTGTGTTCAGCAAAAAAAATACTCCAGAAAATCCTATATCCACATCACTTTTTTTTTGGGCCTGTGTAATCAATTAAACTTAATTTTATTTATATTTAAATTTTTCATCTTAAACCCTTTAAGACGACATATCAATTAATAAATCTGAAGGCACTTTAGAAAATCGAAAAGCCAGATTGGTGTTCATAAATCCTCCAATTAAAATGGTGTTAGCGAGATCAATTAATATATCTGAAACTAAAACTGAAATTTTAGCTTCAGATTTATTAATTGATATGTCGTCTAATAGGTTTTTAGATAAAAAAAATTAAATATAAATAAAATTAAGTTTAATTGATTACACAGGCCTACAAAAAAAGTGGTGTGTGCTGGGTGTGGGTATAGGGTTTTCTGGAGTACTTTTTTCCGCTAAATACCAATCTAAAGTAAAAATTGGAGGTTAAATAGCAAATAATTAAGAAAAGGCATAATTTCAGATTTTTTAAATGTAAAGCGTTAATATCTTAAAAACTATTAACGATACACAAAACTTTATAGGACTATGTATTTTTACAAGACCTTTAATTTAAGTAATATATTTTTTCATCTGAATGCAATATTTTTCGAGTTATAATCAAATAACCGAATTTTTAGGATTTCTTTAAGGTGTGATTCTGGAAAAAATTGAAAATTATTTTTTTTTATTTTTAAATGTTTATTTAATTTTTAAATTTTAAGTAATTTTGAATTTAAATAAATAAAATAACTCCGTTTTTTTCAAAAGTATTTGTTTTAAAGACAGCTTTCCATATTTCTTGGTTTAAAATTCTTAACTTAGGCCGGGGCGCCCCGGCTTCAATTGTTTATTAACCAAAAGTACCTTTTTTAACGCTCAAAACGAAGAACCTAATATTATTTTTTTTTATTTCGTTGATCTAAATTAGTAAAATATAAGTCTTGAAAAAGCAAAAGACAGTTTGTAATACCTAGAATATTTATAAACAAAAAGGATATAGCCTACTAGATTAGGGCTCTAAAATCAGTAAAACTCAATTATCTTAGCAAAAATGTATCCGATCATTTTTTAGAACCTCTTATTTAATTAAAAATTAAAAAACCTTTGTGTTGCAATGACAGAAATAGATAAAAAAATATTTTTGCAATAATTATCAGCATTTAAAAAAATGCCTATTTTTAACGGGTTTGGTCCATTTTTTCATAAACAAATGGACCAAATTAATTTTAGCTGGGCTCAAATTATAGGTTTTTTTAATACCTAAAAAAACATTTTGAACGTATTCCTCTAAAATTAACAACGACGCTTGCAGAAGCGACAAACACGTTTTTAGCACTTTTAACACTCCACCCCCCACCCCCCACCCCTGCACACTTTTTTCGAGTCTAAAACTATATAGTCATATTCAGGTAATCACCCTCTACAACTTCTAACACCTGTTACAAATTAAAGTCATGAAAATTACCTACAGACTGGGCTATTAAAAGATACACTACCATTTAAAAACTTTCTCGAGAGCAGTATATCCAAGACTATAAAGCAAAGGACTCACCTATTTAATAATAAGACAAAAAAGAAATTAAGGCAAAATAAAAACGACAATTATTATAAATAAATTGCCATGCTGTATACAGACGATTTGTCGCAAAAAATAAAACACCTATTATCAAAGCTCAACATAGTTTTTTGTCACAAATCTCAAACTCGTACACCTCATTTTTGCGTGTCCCCATAGGTAAAAATCAGGCGGTGTGATGTCTGGTGATCTAGCTGGTCAAGCAATCGGCCCATTATTAGAGATTATGTTGTCATTAAAGGTATTTCTAAGGACCTCCATCACCTTCCTGGTGCGCTGGACATCCGACTTGCTGGAACCACAAATTATTCATTTCATTTTTATATATATATATATATATATATTATATATATATATATATATATATATATATATATATATATATATATATATATATATATATATATATATATATATATATATACTTAACAAGTGTTTTTTCTCGAACCATTCAAAATATATCTTTTATATTTTCTTAAGTTAGTGGTTCTTGTTTTTTTTTAATTACGAAATAAAAGGGTTTTCATTTCCTTTTTAATTTATTCACAAACGTTTCGGCTTTTTGGCCTTTCTAATGTCTACAACAAATATATTTTATTCTTAACAAGTTCAATTTTAAACACAATTTTTAAAATATGATGTGGAGGATTTTTTATAATTTTAAAAATTTTTATCATCATTATATGCTATCTAAACAACCTAGATTTCTTCTGACTTACCCATTGGGAGGATAATCCATTTAAAATAAAAGCATTACACAACAAATTAAAATTTACATGTCAAACACTAAAACTATTCAGAAGACAACAACACAAAATATGTACATTCATATTATACGGTTAAAATATTACTATTAAGAATTGGTTCAGGAAATTTGCTGGTATGTTTTTCCGGTGTTTGTGGTTTTTATTTATGTTGATTATAAAAAATATAATTATTTTTTTTCCCAAACCTGATTTTATTTTAAGTATATTTGTCAAATTCTCGTTATTTATTTATTACGTTATAATAAATTTTACTTAAATTTTATGTCTGTCCTGTCATTTATTGGTTGTGTTTTTTTTAATGTAAAGCATTTCCATAAATTCTCTTTTTGATTATTAAATTCAGTTTTTTAAATTTGGTGTCTTGAAAGTTAAACTTATGTAATATTTGGCTTTCGTGTTTTGTTAATGCCGTTTTATTTTTTATCATATTTGTGGCCATTTTAGTCGGTTTTGGAGGTATTGAGTTGTTTGGCCTATGTTATACGCTTGGACAGTCGTTACAAGGTATTTGATAAATTGCATGGTCGACATAGGCCAAACAACTCAATACCTCCAAAACCGACTAAATGGCCACAAATATGATTAAAAAAATAAAACGGCATTAACAAAACACGAAAGCCAAACATTACATAAGTTTAACTTTCAAGACACCAAAAAATTTTAAAACTGAATTTAATAATCAAAAAGAGAATTTATGGAAATGCTTACATTAAAAAAACACAAATGCAATAAATGACAGGACCGACATAAAATTTAAGTAAAATTTATTATAACGTAATAAATTAAATAACGAGAATTGCTGACAATTATACTTAAAATAAAATCAGGTTTGGGAAAAAATATAATTATTTTTTATAATCAACATAAATAAAAACCACAAACACCGGGGAAAACATACCAGCATCTCAATTTCTGAGCCAATTCTTAATAGTAATATTTTAACCGTATAACTATGAATGTACAGATTGTGTGTTGTTGTCTTTCTGAATAGTTTTTAGTGTTTGACATGTAAATTTAATTTGTTGTGTAATGCTTTTATTTTAAATGGATTATCCTCCTATGGGTAAGTCAGAAGAAATTGGGTTGTTTAGATAGCATATAATGATGATAAATTTTAAATTGTAAAAAATCCTCCACATCATATTTTAAAAATTGTGTTTAAAATTGAACTTGTTAAGAATAAAATATATTTGTTGTAGACATTGAGAAATGCCAAACAAGCCGAAACGTTTGTGAATAAATTAAAAAGGAAATGAAAACCCTTTTATTTCGTAATTAAAAAAAAAAAAAAAAAAAAAACAAGAACCACTAAGCCCAAGAAAATAAAAGTATATAAATATATATATATATATATATATATATATATATATATATATATATATATATATATATATATATATATATATATATATATATATATATATATATATATATATATATATATATATATATATATATATATATATATATATATATATATATATATATATATATATATATATATATATATATATATGATATACATATGATAATGTGTTAATATTGAGTAAAAATTGGTATCCACGGGTTTTTTGGTATGACGGACTCGAATCTAGTCTTTTTTTTTATCCAAATATCTTAAAATTTTACACATAGCCATAGAATTAAATTCTAAACAACTTATCCTCATAAAATTTTTCAATATTTTGGCAAATAAGGGGACTTTCGGTCAACCGACTCAACAAAATTCAAATTTACTGCCAAATAACAAATGACAATCAGGATCGTTTAATTGTTTCTGCGGCTTTAAGTGATGCAGAGTTGCGAAATCGATTTTTTTCTCCAAGTCCAAGTATTATTAAAATCATAACATTGTATAACACTTTTGGGGAAACATGTTGTGCTTTATCTAGCATGTATTAGCCCATATATAATTAAAATATAATAAACTTACCAAGACAATTTAACCACTTAGAAATATTTAAAAAAACACTTTTAAAATACGTTGTTACACAATTAAAAACCATACATACTCCCTATCAACCTTGATTTTCTTTTATTCAAGTGTTGGTAGGGGGCCGCTACCCTTTAGCCAGACCTTGATTTTTATGCTTAGGGGTCCTTCAAGAATAATTACCGAAATACAAATTTTTAAATTGCCTCAAGAACCTACACACTAGTAGGTGAGCTGGTGAACAATTTTGAGTAGGTTCTTTGAAAAATTGTGTAGTTGTTCTTGAAAGACCTTCAGACACAAGTCAAGGTCTGGGTAAAGGATAGCACCCCCGTACCAACCCTTGAATTAAAAAAATGCAAGGGTTGATAGGGGCCGCGACACTTCAGCTATATCTTGACTTTTATGTTTAAGGGTCCTCCAAGGACAATGACACAAATTTTCAAAGAACTCCAAGAACCTACTCGAATTGTTCATCATCTCTTCTACTTACAGAAATATAGCCAATAAAGTTTTAAAATTCAAGACACATTTATCAATTAACCGAAAAAATTTAGGCAATGAATTTAATTTGACGCCAAAACACCTAAGTTGTGGAAAAAAAATCTTTTTTCAAATGATCTACGATAAAAAAAACAAAATCTTAAAATTCAGTTTATACTTTTATTTATCGTTAAAATTATTGTGCAGAAGGTCCATTTTATCCCATTTTATTAAAGATGTGCACAGTGGCGTAACTACGTAACCAAGGGTCCTGGG
>JAHBCN010009596.1:0-34675 GCA_019359885.1 Listronotus oregonensis
TTACAAATATTTTTTAATTTTTTTTTTAATAAAAATTAATTTTTTTTTTTTTTTATTTTTAATAACTTAAAAAATAAATTTTTTACTTTAAAAAAAAATATGTTTTTTACCCCCAAAAAAGGGGGGGGGCCCGCATTCTAAAAATTACAATCATTTAAATTTGATTTTTTTTTTTTGTATTAAGGGGAAATTTTTTTGTACATATGCAGAGCAGAAAGATTTTAAGAAAGTGTTAAAAATATATAAATATGTTTGTATAATTATTATTAGTTTTCCAAAAACTTGGGTTTTTTTTTTCAAAAAAAAGATATTATAAAATTTTTTTTTTTTTTAAAAAAAGTAATTTATTTTATTAATTTTGTGTGTGTGTTTTTTCTGGTCAAGGGTTGGCTCTTTTGCCGTCTTTTAGTCAGTTAGCACCTGGTGTTTGCTATGGGGACGATTTTCGTTGAAACATAATAATAATAATTTTTACTGTTAGGGCTTTGAAACATTTTTGCACAAATTTCAATTTTAGGTTTTCTTAATTTTAATTCTTTTTTTTTACAATTTAACTTTCAAGCTTTTAAAATAATAAATTGATGACTAAAATTATTTTAAGATTTACGTAATATTTTAATTTAAGAACTTAAATCATAATAAAGTTTGTTTTTTTGAAATTTTTTGTAAAATGAAGCGGGTTTTTTAAAAAATGAACTTTTAATGTACCTGAATCTTTTATTTGTGTTGACTGAAAACCAGAATTCCAGAATTCTTTTTCTAAATATTTCAGGAGAGATTCGGCGCCGCGAGCATTGCACTTTGCTGCCGACACCGAATTTCTCGGAAGCAAAAATGATGCAAACACAAGAGTTTAATTTAAAAATAACACTGTCATTCGAGGCACCTAAGGCGAGCCGCCTCAACATTAATTAAAAACAAATCTCCAGGTTAATAAAAAATAATAACATTAAATTATACGACGTTGCGGCCCGGTCCGCCTGTAAAAAAGGCCCCGATTTAAATTCCTTTAAATCAACATTAAAAGGGTCTATAAAACACTCTGGACCCGCCATCTAAAAAAATATACATCAATTTCAAAGTGCCACAGAATCTAAATAGTATAAGTGTTATTAGATCTGTTGTTATCAAAGTAAAGAGTACATAACAGCTAACATTTTCACCCAGTCTACGGTTGCTAGGACTTCGGCACTTTGAGAAATTTGACTTAGCGTGTGGCGCTTACGAAAGTTGGCCGCCTACTTCTTGCTAAATACCACAGCAGCTGAATGGTATGGTGCCATTGGATATGTTGGTAATAAAGTAAAGGATACATGACCAGTTACCATTTCCTCGGTCTGAGGTCGCTTCTACCTAGGCGTTTTGAGAAAATTAACTTACGATTGCAAGTCCTATATTTAAGAATTTTAACTATTACTTTTACAAAATTTGTGGTTAAAAAAAATAGTAAAACGTAACCAGCCCTTTATAGTTTTATTTAATTTATGGTTAGTTATGTGTGCTATTGTCATATTAAATAATGTATACCAAAAAACCAGGTACTTTTGAGTGACATTACTTATAAAAAAGGTAAAATGTTGGTTTAAAATTTAAAAAAGTTTATCTTTTTACAGGTATGGGGTTAAATCATTCAGCTGTAAATAAAACTTTAGTCTTGGTCCAAAGTTTACCACCTGGAGACCATTTAGTGTGGAGGACCCTGGGTATTATCATTAAATGTATGTTATCCATAAGTATATTAATTTAATTAGATAAATGCATGTCATATTTAAAAGCATTATGCCACAAATGAGAAAATGAATATCATAAATACACATATTATTTAAAGTAAAATCAAGATCCAGCTGATATCCAAACAAAACAACTATTACGATCTGCCGGATATTAAAGGCATTAAATGGGTTAGTTTTAAAAAATTAAGGCACACATGTTTTAGGTTCAAAATCTTTATTGGTTATACTGCCAGAACATCCAATTAATGTTAAAGCCAGGAACGTCAGAAGTGGTAGCAATTAATACAGAAATTATGGCAGGTATTAAAAAACCTTCGTGTCCAATATTTGAAGAGGTTAACATTAAAGCTATAGACAGGTTTTTTTTTTTTTAATTTATAAAAAAGTTTTATTTACTTTTTTTTCGTAGGATCCAGCTGTGAAGTCAAATTGTAAATAAGACGTTTTGGTTTTATAAAACTTAGATTTTCTTTTAAACACTAACACCGTTTCTTGGAATTAAAAAAATACTTAAAAATCGAAATAAAAAAAATTGAAATTTAAATTAAAATAGGACAACAACGTATATTTTGTTTACGTAAAAGTAAAATAATTATTCACTTAGCATGGAGAAAGCAGGGCTTATTACATTTTTAATAAAAGTCTCTGTATGTTGAATGATATTCTGTCGTATGACTGGCCCATTTTCTTAGTTCTACCCTTCTGTAGGGGGATTATACTGGATTATTTTAGCCCGTCGCAGTGCTGGTTCATGACTAAGTTAATTATGCAGGAGTTATGTCGAGACCCACAATGACAGATATGTACACTCTAAAAGCCTTGTGGCAATGTACTGTATACAATTTTAAACCTAAACAATACTTATTTACCTTTTATAAAGGGTGTCCGGAAAAATGTGGAAAATCTCCCGGATATGAAAAAAACACGCGAAAAGAACTTTACAAGTCTGTAAAAAGTTTTTTTCGTAAAAGCCCCTCTTTGGGAATGTTGGCTCCCAAAGTGCTCCAATGGAATTAAGTTATGAAGAACACTGATAAATAAAACTACTATGTTTTTTTTACCACTAAAATATATTCACAATTATTGTTACTGCAGTTTCAACTCACAGAGTTATTTTCAAACAAATTTTTTTTTCAGACTAAAGTCTCAATACAAAAATAAGGTGAATTTATACCTCTAAGTGGTAAATATATTCTTAGGAAGCGGCGGAGGAATTAACAGTTTATTATGGTTTGGCGACAGTAAATAGCGGGAAAATACAAGTTCGGTTTGGTCATTAAGCAGATGTACATTATTATTTTTATTGCCTTTGTATATTTCTAGGGATTCCAGATAGTTTAATTTATGGCCCTTGGTTGAATAGTGTAATATTTCGATATTATTTAAATTAGGGAATTTGTGTTTTTGTTCTAAACAATGATTAGCAAAAGTAGAGTCTGTTTTTTGTAGTCTATATGATCTAAAATGTTCTAAATAGCGAGTTTTTATGCTCCTACCGCTTTGTCCTATATAAAAGTTATCACATTCTGAACATTTCAACTTATAAACTCCTGATTTATTAAATTTGTTGGTTTTATCTTTAGCGTTATAAATAATATTTGATATATTGTTCTGAGATTTAAAAGCAACTTTAATATTGTGTTTGGATAGAGTGTTGGCTATTTTTTCTGATAGGGTGCCGCAATACGATAAGGATACATATTTTTGGTTATTTTCTTGATCTTTAATTTTTGGATAGATTAATTGAAAAGCTAAGCGTTTTTGTTTTTTGGTTATTAATTTCTTTATGGTTTGTTTGAAGAATTTATTTGATTGTGCAATATTTTCAATGGTACAAAGTTCGTTCTGTAGCTCTTCTTCAGAGAGAGGCAAAGAGAGTGCTCTATGTATCATTGAATTGTATGCGGCGAGTTTATGTTGGATAGGGTGGAAAGAGTCATTGGTGATAGTAATACCTGTAAATGTTGGTTTTCTATAAACTTTAAAAGTGCACTGATTATTTACGTGGAATATGGTTAGATCTAAGAAATTTATTTCATTGTTGTCTTCTTTTTCTAAAGTGAATTGAATTTTTGGGTGTGCACTGTTAATATAATGTAAGAAATTCTGAAGTTGTCTGTTTGTACCTTTAAAGCATGCGCGAACATCGTCAACATATCTGTACCAAAAGTGAATATGGTTTTTGCCTAGATCTGAACTAAGAATTTTATTTTCTATATCTGACATGAAAATATCTGCCAAAAGGGGGCTAAGAGGCGAACCCATTGGTAGGCCTGTTTGTTGTAAGTAGAACTTATTATTAAACTGGAAATACGTCTGTGACAAACATGTTTCAAAAGAGGATAGAATTTCGGTAGCAATTATAGGATTAATATTGGATTTTTGTAGAATTTCATCAAAACATAGTAGTTTTATTTATCAGTGTTCTTCATGATGATTAATTACCACATAGTAACGGCTAATAGCATCAATTTTTTGGAATTAAGTTATTTAGAAATAATTATTGAACCACCAGGTATAATCCAATTTTATTTAATAAGATGTAATACTAATTAAGATCTTTAAACAACGTTTTTTTACAAACCTTTAATCTCATTTTCTTTTATACTAATCCTTCCACTAGTCTTGTTCCTTCTACAAGTCTGTATAACCCCGAGATATTTCTGTGGGCTCATTTCCGGTTGCCCAAATTATGCCTGTCTTTAGTGATTCAACGCTTCACATTCGCACAGGATATGGTAGGCTGTTTCTTCCCCCTTGTCACACATTCTGCAACTTGTGTCCCCAGTGTATGAGCCTATCTTGTGTAGGTATCCTCTTAGGTTATCGTGCCCTGTTAGTAGCCCTGCTGTTATTCGAAGTATTTTCCTACTTTGTCTAAGTAGTTCTTCCTTCGTTCTTTTGGATGGGCCCTTTATGAAGCCTTTTCCATATTTTATTCAAATAAGGCTTCCCCAGTATTCCTTGTGTTTGTTTTGGATCCATTTCCTGGTTTGCCCTCGTGCTGTGCTTTTGGTCACTCCAAGGGCAGGTTTTGGTCCAAAGTATGGTGTCGATAATCCCTGTCTCGCTAGCTTATTTGCTTTTTCGTTGCCTTCTATTCCCAAATACCCTGGTACCCACAGAAGAGTTACCCTGTAGCGTTCTTCCAGGATTTTCAGTTCTTTTTTGCATTTTACTAGTACTCCTAGTGAGGCCTAGCTGTCTGTTGTTATGCAGATCCGCTTGTTTTTAAAAGCTCTCTTGTTATTTTCTTTTGCACAGTGCAGTAATTCATGTATTTCTGTTTGAAATACAGAACTGTGTGTTCCTAGTGAAATGGAGAATGGAGAATTCTCCATTTTGTGGTACATGCCCGCTCCAGTTCCTTGCTAGGTTTTTGGAAACATCTGTATACCAGATGATGTCTCCAACTGTGCCAGTGAGATCGGGTTGCTGCCACCTACTTCGATCTGAGGAATCATCTGGTCTGTTCTTACGTCCAGGATGTTGTTACCAACCTGACTTTTTATGTCGTTATGTCGCAAACTAGCGTAGACACCAGTTGGTTTTTGTTGCAGCCAGAAGTAGCTCATTCTTGCCTCTCCCATCACTATAAGGTTAAGTGGTAGAAGTTCCAAGAGATACTCCATGGCTGCTGATGGGTTTGTTTCTCTGTTCTTGTACCTTGGACAGTTCTGTAACAGCAGTTCTTTGTCGCATCCTTGTCCACCATTCCAGTGATGCGTATGTTATTATGACACTTATGTTTCATAAAACTATTCGTGAACCGACATAAAGATTTAAAAAGTTAAAAAAAGTGCATACACTTCTACCTAACTCCATGGACATTTAACGAATGAAAAGGAACTTTTAGAATTATATATAATTTTTTAATTATGAAAGCTAACACAATTTCTTCGTTTACCAGGATTAATTTTAGCTTTGGTAAAAAATATTTTACGGGCTGTAGAAAATCGTTATGTACTCGTTTGTCTGTTTAATAAAACTCTTAGTCTTGCCTGTCACTTTTATGTATTTTATTTATCGCCTCATCTCTCATTTTGCTTTATCAAACCCTTCTGGTTTTGGGTAAATTTATCACAGACAGACTCTTAGGGATTAAAGAAAAAATAAGTCAACGAGATTTGATATTTAGAAGTCGGTTCTGGTTAGTCTAAAACAAAAGAAATCTAAAAACGTATAATCAGTTAAAAATTTATGTAAATAAATAAAATGTATGTTTTATAAGAATATATACAGGGTGTAACAAAGGTTGGAAATAAATTAAACAGTGGATTCCATTATAAAAACTAAAACAAAATATGTGAAGTTTGCTCTACCAGTATTGGTTTTTAAGTAAAAGGGTGTTTAAAAAAACGTATTATTGTAATGCCCTTTAAACGTTAAAAAATTAAATTAAATTAAAGCTAAAGCTTAATTTGGTAGCACCCTAGTAACATTATAAAAAAATGACTTCGTAATTTACTTAGTGGCGTGCGTACAAATATTATGTCAGGGTTTAAAAAAATGTACCAATGGTACACCATTGGTACATTTTTTTTACATGTTCTCAAATTTAACTTTTTGTTTTAAGGATTTAAAAAAGTTTCCTAAACGTTTAAAATAAAAAAGTACTAGTTAATTAACAGTAATAATAAAATTACTTTATTGTTATATAAGATTATACGTCTATTCGACAAAGCAGAATAAAATCAAACTATGATATTATGAAGAGAAAAAACAATAAAATGTTTCCATGCAATAAATCCATTCTAAATTATCTTCAAAGTTTTTAAACAATACGTAATAATTTTTTCCCAAGAATAATTTTTGACTGATAATTTTTTTTTCTTTAATGGCAACAGGCTAATCAGCCATTCAGCCAGTCACAAAGTGTTACTTAAAAAAAAAGAAGTCTTGTATTTTATTTATTATAATCATTTATCATGCTAATAATAGAGAGTGATGCAAGCTAAACCTATTACATATATAACAGGGACACACACTTCACGCCACTGGGGTCGATCAGGGCGACTTTTTTCTTTAAACAAACAAAGAAGACCACTTAAAAAGGAAGAAACATTAGGATAAAAATTGGGTAAGACTAACCTACTGCCTACTATTAAAAAGCATTAATCCTATATAAAAGTAATATATAATTTTAAGTTTATTCTGTTCAAAAACGAAATCAATGCATTATTTACCTTTGTACTACTGCTAAAAGATTAAGGATGTTAAGGGACAAACAGTTTACACTCTGTAATTAAAACATTATACAGGTTTTTGGTCTCAGCTGTATGTTTATTACAATAAAAATATATATGATCTAGGTCACACTTAACATTACAAGTATCACATTGATCTGAAGGTAATATTTTGATTTTATACAGATGAGCAGGATAACAAGCATGTCCAAGTTTCATGCGTATAATTGTTGTTACGTATTTTCTAGGGACAGTCAGATTTTTATGCCAGTAATTATGTGGAATTTCAGTTACAAGCTGAGTATATCTTGTGGGTTTATTTTTGCAATATTCTTTCCATCTAATATTCCATTTATTGGTAATATTTGTTTTTGCAGTATTATATCCGTCATTTAAGCTGAGAGAATAATTAGCTGCTGTACCATTAATAATACTATCCTTTGCTATTAAATCTACTAGCTCATTATACTTTAGTCCTGTGTGTGCTTTAACCCATATGAAAAAGACTTGTTTGCTACGCAATGTTATTCGGCGTAGCAATTTTTTTATTTCCCATAATATTGGGTTGTCTTTATAGTTCCAGGATTTATTGTTCTGTAAGGCTTTAAGCACAGACATAGAGTCAGACAGTATTACAAAGTGGTGATGACTAGAGTCCACTATAAATTTGAGAGCTTCGCAAATTGCTATGGCTTCACATGTAAAAATGCTAAGGTTATTGTCTATTTTAAATTTAAGTTTGATATTAAGTTTTGTGATATATACTCCAGCTCCACTACCATCTGCATTTTTTGAGGCATCTGTAATATATATGAATAAAATCATTAAATTGAGATATTTCGGATTTTAAAATCGCGGCATTCAGTGCATTGTTGTCGGTAAAGGGTGGAAATTTAACATTGATGTCTTGAAAAGAGCTATGGTACTCATAATCGGTGACTGATAATTTAAATTTACAAAAAACGACCTATATTTTTAATACTATCAATGATTAAACATTTTTCTAAGTCATAAATTAAAGTTTTTTTTTAGAGTAAAACATGACTTTAAACGATGAAGTTGAGCATTTTGTCTAGTATTGTGCAAATTTTAGTATAATTAAATTAATATTTTTTGTATGTTAAAGATATTGTTTCTAAAATATAGTTAGGATTAAGTGTAAAAATGGTTTGGTTTACATGAGTCTTTGGACTTAGCTTCACAAATATATCGAACTTCTCTCTTTTCCAATAAAAGCACTAAATATTATAGATACTGATAAGAATTTTTCCAAAAATAAATGCCATATTTTATAATCAATTTAAATAAAACAAAATAAATAGATTTTAAAATAAAAAAATCTTTTAATTCTTAAGGAAGTACTCTAATAGTATACCAATTAGATGCAAGTTTAGTACATAATTTTTCTATATGTTGTTCGAAATTCAGTTTAACAATGACATAAGTTCCTAAAAATTTAGTACTTGAAGAAAATTTTATAAGTTCATCATTTAAAAATGTGTTGTTGGGTACACATTTAAATGTTAAGATATTAGTTTTAGTTATATTAAAAGAAACTAAGTTAAAATTACACCATGATTTAACTTTTAAAAATCATTTTCAATTACACCATATAAATAAATTTTATTTTTGTTATTATATAACATAGTTGTATCATCCGCAAATATTGTAAATGTTCCTTTTACATCAAATTAATTGATATGAAATCTTTATTACGGGGAAATGGCAGGAATACAAAGAAAACTTAAGATGCACATTTTGCTAAAAAAACTAAAATTAAAGTAATGATTAAAATCTCTCCTCCTCCCAATCTCCAAAAATTTAAGTCCCGTGTGAACAAACTCCCTCTCACCACACTGAAGACACCCACGGTACGTTAGTACTTAGACATCAGCCTTCGTGGACTGTCCCAAGAAAAAAAAAATCAGTGGCGTTTTATTAAACCCTACGAAAATATCCGAACGCACAACACTGAGTAAATTAATTATTATACTAAGGAATCCACTGTTTAATTTATTTCCTATATTTGTGTTACACAGTAAATTTAGTTATTCTATATTTTTGTTCTCTTAAAGTATAAAGTTTCAATTTTTTTATGCTTGTTCTAATTTAAGTATATTTATACTAGTTAATGGTGTATGAATCAATTTTAAAACTTTTTTTAAAGGCAACTCTAAAACATTTTATCGTAAAAGATGACGATCTAATTATTATCTTTAAATGTTATTTATTTACAAAGGTACATCAATTTTTTTAAATGTTTTCTTTTTAAATTATATAGTTATCTTATTTTCTTAATTTTGAGACAGTCCATGAAGGTTAAGGCCTAAATTTTAAGGTACCGTGGGTGTCTGAGTTATAAATTCCCAAGCCCTACAATGTTCATTTTTATACAACAATAATCAAATTAGTAATAATAATGCCTGTTAACCCAGCGGACATGTAACAGCTATTTACTTTCTTTCTTACAAATATATTATTTTAAAATGGGGAAGTTTCTATATCGCACTGTTACTCTCTTTCAGGTTTTCAAAATTTATTTTGAAATCCTGAAAGAGAAAGAGAAGGTTTAACCGGAAGTAACTAAAATTTATTTTTTTTATATACCGCCCTATATGTTTTTTCTACTACTGTATAAATAAGAAAACTTTGTGGTCCTAGCAACGCGAATGATAACGAAAGAGAACCTTCGTGTTACCTGGTTGCTAAGCGTTGCTAGCTACGAAAGTAATATTTTCAGCGCCTGGACAAAAAAGTAAGAGTAAAAAAAAAAAAATATGCTTGTGGGAAATATTAGGATTTATTTATAAAAAGTAACTAATTTATGACAAAATATTTTAAAAAACTAGGTTAGGTATTAACATTAAAAGTAATTGTGCAATTTGAGCAATTAGCCAAAGAAATTGGAGGAATAATACTTGAATTAACAGTTTTTAAATTTGTTGTTGGGGTATCGTTATCACCTTTAACTACGTTAATATTCATATTTTTCACTATTACTTCATTAGAGGAAATATTGGTAGGAATTTCGTGTAAAATCTTCTTTGAAATTTCCACCTTATTACTATAGGATTCAGCAATATATCCCTCCGCAACAGAAGAAGACTTCCAACCTCCATGCCTTTTTAAGTCCAAAATATCGACATCCGAAGCATTGGCAAGGAACGTAGTTGACGTTCTTCTAAAAGAATGGCCAGTGTATCTACTGATGTCTTCAAGCTTCAAAAACTTCGCAATTTCTTTAGGTACATTTGAAATAGTGTGCTTTCCAATTACTTGATTAACACATTTACCTCTTTCATAACGATACAATAAACGCTCATCTAGAGCATTCCTTGGTCTCAGCTTAATATATTCCTGTAGAAATCTGACATAAGGAACTGAGCCTTCATCGTTGGTTACTACAAAGTTTCTTTTAACTTTATTTTTAGACTCCACTATTTTTACTATAGCCACGTCATTTCTTATTTCTACATCACTTTGCTTCATTCTGTATATTTCGTCTGTCCGGCATGCCCGAGTCACTCCCATAATGGCTATTACTTTCATTGCTAAGTAACTTTGATCAGGCGCGTTAAGTAAAAACTTTATGATTTCTTCTTTTTTAAAAATTTTTGACTTTTTTGCCTCATAACCATCGTTTTTCCTTTTAATAAAAGCAACTAGTTTCTTGAACTCCGAAATGTCTTGATTTTTGTTTACGGAAATTGTTAACTTGAGCATGGAATATACAGACCAGAGGGTTGATGGTGATAAAGACTCGGATTTTTCTTGAAAATACGCCAACATCACTTTCTCGTCAATCCGCCCCACATTTTTTGTAGCAAGCCATTCAGAAAACGATTTATATGTTTGATGGTACCTCTCTTTAGATTTGTCTGGCAGAAATGAGGCACACGCAAGGTCAGCTGCCTTTTGGATGCCATTTTCATATTCATTTAACATTTTAAAATGGGAATGGATTTATACTAAATTAACAATAATTCAAAATCTGACAAGTGCTGATGACAGACAATGTCAACAATAAATGTGTTGCTCGGCTTCGCCTCGGCCATTTAAAAACCACCTCACACCAAAAAGTAAACTTTCGCATCTTGTAATGTAAATAACTATTTCTAGCTTATCAGATTCGTCTTAAAATTTTATTTTTTACCATGCATCACAATATGACATTTGCAAATAACATGGCGTCCAAAAAACATTTATTAAAATGAGCTTCACTAGCTCATGATATGCAACTTGGACCATATTTAAGTGTAGTGTACTGTGATTTCGAAACAACAGAAGATATCTCACAAAATGTTATTTGTCATCTTAAATTTTGGAAATCTGACTTTGGATTTGTAATCGGCAACCCCCAAAACCCCGATGTACCCAATTCTCATCAATTCTAAGATGGAAGATTTTTATTTTTTATGGTTTTTTTCTAATAAGTGTACATTTGAAATATAAAAATAGTATATTAAAGTATAACTGGATATTAAGGTCTTTAAAACACGCGCGATTTTTCGAGCACGACGGCGTAGCCGAAGGTCTCGAAATAGAGCAAGTGTTTTAAAGACTAGTTATCCACGAATATTTTATGCAGTTTTGTTTTTTATTGCTTTTTTTTATCTTGGGACAGTCCACGAAGGCTGATGCCTAAGTACTAACGTACCGTGGGTGTCTTCAGTTTGGAGATTGGGAGGAAAAGGAAAAACTTCTGCGGGCAGCAGGTTCCATAATCTTGACACTCTAGGAATAAAGGAACGAAGAAAGCGGGAAGTTCGGGGCCTCTCTAACTGAACTGTAAAAGGATGCATAAAAGTTGCACTACGTGTTGCTCTGTTGGGAGCTGCCAGAGAAGGAATAATACTGGCCAATTCCTCTGAGCAGAAGCCGTGAAAATACCTATAGAAGAGCGACAGATCCCCTACAGCTCGACGATGGGCAAGAGAGGAAGCCTTTCTGTGAGCGATGGATCATTAATAAGACGAACAGCTCTTTTTGAATGGAGTCCAGAAGGCTAAGTGTTGTAGGGACGCCATTCCCCAGACATGAGAACAATATTCCAAAGAGGGTCTGATTTGGGATACATACAGAGTGTACAGATTGGAAGAAGAGAAATATTTTCTGGCTCGAAAGAGGAATCCAATCTTTTTTGAAGCTGCCGAAGCTATGGTTGAAATGTGTTTGTGCCAGTTAAGGTTATTCTCAAAAGTAACGCCGACTAGATTAAACGACTCTTTGTTCTGCAGAACTTGGCCGCTCATATGTAAGGGATGAGCATTCGCAGACTTTTTTCGCGACAGCGAACATGACTGTGTTTTTGAGGCATTAAACTGAACACGATTTTTGGCGCCCCAATCCAAGATAAGTTTGAGGTCTTGTGAAAGAGATATCTGCATTGACCTGCGCTTGTTTTCAAAATCAGAATTACACGGTGGCTTAAGAAATTGAATACTAGAGTGGAGGGTACTATCGTCAGCAAAACTATGAATGGGATTGATTGTGGAAGAGAGAAGATCGTTAATGTGTAGAAGAAACAGCGTGGGTGCCAGCACTGAGCCCTGGGGTACCCCAGCATTTATTTGGTAGAAGCTGGAGGAATGACCATCTACACTAACTGATATACGTCGATTAGAAAGGAAACTGGAAAGCCAAGAGCAAAGCTTAGGTGGAAGACCGTAAGAAGGAAGTTTGTTAAGAAACCCATCATGCCAGACCTGATCGAAAGCTTTGGATATGTCAAGAGCAACGACCTGGGATTCACCAAGAAACTCAAGGGACTTGTTCCAGTTGTGTGAGACAAAGGAAAGAAGATCAGACTGTGATCTACTGTGACGGAATCCATATTGTCTATCATGTAAGATCTTATGTTTTCCAGATACTTTAAGATTTGGGAATTAATGAATTTTCCATTACCTTGCAAACAACTGAAAGAAGAGATATAGGTCTATAGTTAGAAGGGAGACTTTTGGATCCTTTTTTGGGGACAGGTTGCACACGTGCAGCTTTCCAACTCTCCGGGAAAATGCCCGTGTCGTAAGAGATTCGAAAGAGGCGAGTTAAGATGGGTGCAAGCTCGGGAGCACATTTTTTAAGACGATTGCTGGTATGCCATCCAGCCCAGACGATTTTTAGTATTAAGAGAAGAAAGAATACGCTTGATCTGTTTGACTTTAAAAATTATATCGGACATTTTATGAGAAACAGGGACAACTGTTGGAAGAGGAAGATTAATAGGAGGATCAAGCGTAGAATTAGCAGCAAATTGTTTGGCAAATAGTTCGGCTTTTCCTTTGGAGGTAGAGACAATTCCATCTTCAGAGATTAGGGGTGGAAAAGAATTTGTGCAAAAGTTCTGACTAATATTTTTGGCAAAGGACCAAAAAGCTTTACTGCCATTTAAGCAAGAGAGAACTTTATCTTTTATTCGATTGTTAAAACGGTCTTTTGCATCTGAGATGGTCTGATTATACTGATTTCTTGCTTCGATGCTAGCCTGTCGATTTTCGGGACTGGGGTTTGAAGAAACTTTTGTGGGCTTGAAGTTTTAAAAGTCTGGCTTTGTCACAGGATTTAGAAAACCACGGTTTGTGATTTGAAGTTATGGGGTTCTTTTTAGTGTGGGGAATATAGGTCTCAATGCCTAGTTGAATTGTTTCGGTAATTTGTTTACATATTTCTGAAGGATCGTGAGTAGAAAAGCAGGTAGGATTCCAAGGGTAGCTGGCAAAGAAATCTCTTAGACCATCCCAGTCGGCCGAATTGAGTGCCAGATGGTTCGTGGCGGCATGCTTTCAGTTGCCTCAAAATGAGTGGGTATGATACGGTGACCAAACCATGGTCAGAGCGACCAAGGGGAGCAGTTACTGATGCTTGATAGAGTTCGGGGGTGGAAGTAAGAACCATTCTTGTAGTAATATTTTTTTGACGTTATAAAGTACTCACGTCAGATTTTTTTTTCTTTAAAATGCCTGACATGTGCCGAAATTCAAGGTTAAAGGTTAGCAATGCCCTCTTAGACTTCACATTTTTTGTGTTGTTGATTGATGTACCATGGTAACCTTTAAAACACGCGCGTAGTTGAAAGTTGGATTTAAACACGCTCAGGCGTAATTTAAATTAAGCAAAATACGGTACCCATAAAAAACAAATTTTCTCTATTTTTGTTGTCGTTTTTGGTGTATTTTTGGTATTTGAGACCTGTTTTTTTGGTATTAGAAAAAATTGTGACCTGACGAATTCGTGTTTAGGACATCATATATCACATCTCTGGGTCCGATACTTTTTTTTGTAGACTGGTGAAAGTGACAAATTTCCCAAAGCTCGTTGGTGGGCATAAGAAGGAAGCTTTTTGTAAGAGTGGGGTTATTAATAGGGCGAACATCGCTGGTATGCCAATCTGCCCAGAGGATTTCTTAGTATTAACATAAGAAAGGATATGCTTGATTAGCTTTACCTTAAATATGACTTGGAACATTTCATGTAAAACATAAGCAAATGGTGGAAAAGGCAGATTAACTGAAGGATCAAGGATATAATTGGCAGCAAATTGTTTAGCAAATTCATTTTTAAAGTTAGGGGCAGAAAGGACTGCTATTCGAGCAAAAGAGTGAGTTTTTTTGGGCAATTTTTAAAACAATTTTTAGTCTTTGAAATAGTTTAATTGCATTGACTTTTTCCTTAATAACTTTTCAGTTTTCAGGACTAGGATATTAGAAATACTTTTTGTAGGCTTGAATTTTTGAAAGTCCAGCTTTGTTACAGGATTTAGAAAACACGGTTGGTTATTTAGGAGTTTGGGCTTCTTTTTCGTATAGGAGATATAAATTTTAAAACCTACTTGAATAGCTTAGATAATTTTGAAGGGATTGTAAAAAAAAGCAGAGAGCAGACTTGTAGTTCCAGATGGTGCGTGGCAGAATGCATTCGATTACCTTAGAATGTGAAGACTATGATACAGTTACCAAGCCTTGATCTGACTGTCAAAGTGAAGCAGTTTCTGACGAATGCTTCAGGTTGAAAGAAAAAAAATCTAATGGGTTTAAATTATAATTTTAAGTTCTAGGATACTAGATGGGTTCAATAATAAAATTGGTGAGCTAGAGTCAGTTTTTGCAGATCCTTACCAGTCCTTAATATAAACATTAAAATTACTAAGGACAGTAACTTCGACCAAGAAAAAATGAGTAAAAAATGTTAGATTTTTAACGAGGGGTTTTTCGATCAATCCCGCTAAAGTATTACCAAAGCAAAAATATTTTATTAAAAAAAATCCAAAAAATAGTCTTTAAGCTTGGTAAAAAATTATTCAAATCAGAATAAACATAAAAAAATTATGAAATATTAAATTTCGACAAAGTTTCAGGGGTCTGTTTTTCTTGTCGGAAAGTTTGATTGCTTTTTTAGACTTGTTACAATATAACAGTTTCTTACGCCAAAATACTAAAAATCAGTACATTTTAAACGCCAATGTATTTTGGCATTTCAAAAACAAGACGAACTGACTTTTACAGAGCGAAAAAAGAAGAAATTGGGTACAAAAAGTAATATTTTTTTTATTTAACAAAAAATTGAATATCTACTACATTTAGTATAACTGTTAAAAGCAATATTTAGGATGTGACAACCCTTCAATTGTAGTCACTTTATGTACGTAAAGACCTTTTTTAAAAAGCATGAAATTTTGATGTTGTAAAAGGTTGAAAATACTTGAACTGGAAAATGTAAGGGTTAAGATATAATTTTTAAGACTTTTTTGCCTACGCATGTTGCCCAGAAAAAATAATATATTAATAATAATAATAAAAACAATAATACTAAAAAAATATTTTCAACAAAACTATTATTTACATTGTGATTTTTATATATTTCTATAAATTCTAAATATAAAATTTGTGTTTTAATTATTATTATCTTATTTAATAAGTTAATACAAATAATTGCTAAAAAACAGTTATACGGGGGGTTGGGAAAGTTGTGAGGAAAAATTTTGGGGGGAAAATTCTACATAAAAAAAAAAAAAATTAATATAAACATGGGCCGGGTGCTTTTTTTTTTATGAAAAGGGGGGTTTAAATTTTTCCCCTTTAAAAAAGGGTTTTTTTCTCATTTCTCAAAAACCCTGAAAATATTAAGATAATTTTTCCCCACCCAAATAAAATTTTTTTATAGGTCACTTTAAAAGTACAAAATTTTTTTTAAAGGGACTTAGATCGGGTTTGGGGTTCATGCCCGGTAAGTTTTTTTTTTTAAAAAAACTGTACCCCTTTTTGGTTTTTTCCCAAAAAATTATTGTTTTTTTTAAAATTTTTTTAAATTTCCCCCCCAAAAGTACCTCCGGGTTTTTTTTCGCCCTGATTTTCCCGTTTTCAAAAAAAAAATTAATTTATTAATCCGCCCCCGTTTTTTTTTTTTTCCAACCCTCAAATAAACTGCTAAAAAAAAAGGGGTCGTACCATTTAAATTTTAGACCCTTTTTTCAAACTGCTGTTTTTTTTTTAAAAATTTTTTTTTTGAATATCTAAAACGAAGTTTAAAACCGGGGTTTCTTCTACTTTAAGCTGTATTGCATTTATTTTAGTAAGATGAATCTTATCTTTTTTTACGGGGGATCAAAAAGAGTGCTGAAAAAAAAAAAATTAGGCCCCCAAAATTTCAGGGGTTTAATTTTTTTTGGTTTTTAAAAAGGGGTTGTTCCCAAATCATATCAATATCTCTGGGCCGTTTTTGCCAGTTTTTAACCGGGGACCTCTGGTTTTGTTTTCCCTTTTTAAACCCGTCAAATTTTGGTAATAAATTTTTTTAAAAAGCTATAACTGGAAAATAATTGGGGCTTTTAAATTAGTGTTTCATATTAAAAAGCTCTTTTTTATTTAGTTTTTTATGCCCAAAAAAACCCTTTTTTTAAATAGGTTATAAATTTTTGAGTCCCCCCGGGGGCCCAAAACCAAAAAAAACCCCCCCTGATTTAAACCCCCTAAATATACGGAAAATTTTTTGGGGAAAAAAGGGACCATTTGTGTTTTTTTTTTTAAAAAATGGCCCGGAAAAATTTTTGTAAAAATATCTCGAAACGTTTTCCCCCCCTTAATCGATTTATGCTTTTTAAATTTTCCTTAAATTTATTCAGCAAAAAATGCTTGTTATTGGGATTAGGTGTGAATGGGGGAATTTCCCCAAACAACTTTTTAAAATTTAAATTTTTTTAAACATAAAAAGGGTTTTTTGGTGTTGTACACCATGTTCCGGAGTGATCAAAAAGTGCTTTCAAAAAATTTAAATTTTAAATTTTTTTTGCCATTTTGGATAGAAAAAAGTTTTACTTATTAAAAATAATATTTTTTTTGATTTTCCCCAGACGTTTTTGAAAGGGCTTTTTTTTATTAAAATCCTAGATAAAAGTAAATTTAGGATTTCCCAATAACCCCTTTTAAAATGTTTTAAAAAACGTTAAAAAAAAAAAAACTCTCATTAGATAAAATGTTTTTTTAAATCTCAATTGGGTAAAATTACATTTAATAACCAATTTTAAAAAAAAACAATAGTAACAGAAAAAATTTAAAGATTAACGAACAAAAAAAAACATTAAAATTAAAAGGGGGGGGCCCCCCCTGAGGCCCCCAAAATTCCTCTCCCCCTTTTTGGGGGCCTTTTTCTAAGAAAAGGGGAAATTGGGGGGGAAAATCTTTTTTCCCTTCCACTCTTATTCTTTTTCCATGTCCCCCGGTTGTTAAAATTATTTCCCTTTAAAATTTTAATTTTCTTTTTTTCCAACTCCATCGTGTTCTATCCCCATTCATGTCCGGCGATCTTGCAGGCCAAATCATTCTTTCAATATTTTTCCCCTTTAAAAAACTTGGGATTCTGGCTCTTTTTTGGACGGGGGCGTTGTCGTTCACCAAGACAAAATCGTTGCCCCAAAGGGGGGTTTTTAAAAAGGAAAAAAAATCCCCCCAATACACATTTTCTCCCCATACCTTTTCCGGGATTCATCGCTCCCCCCCCCCTCTGTTCTCCCTTCAACTCAACCCCCCCCCAAACAGTCCTCCACCTTCAAACTTTTTCCCCCTCCATGTTTTCTTTGGTATCGTTCTTTTTTTCTCTCCCCCCCAAAATTTTCCGTCACTTTTTATACAAATTAAACCTACATTATGTAAACATGCACCCCCCCTTTATTCTGCTATACCCATTGGGATGATCTGCCCAAAGCCCCCCCCGCAGCTCTATGAGGGAAGCCTGCAAAAGCCGGGGGAGGGGAGCACCCTCCGGCCCAAATCCTCGCTCATGAAACCGTCTCCTGATAAATTTGTGTGGAACCCTTCGCCACTTTTTTTCTTGGAAACTTCGGCAATTTTTGGGGGATTAAAAAGTCCTACAGCGATTTTTGTTTCGTATTTTTTCGATCTTGCCAACTGTCGTTTTTCTGGGGTCGTCCCAGCAAACCCCCCCCGGGGGGTTTACACCCAAATGGGCTCTGCTCTAGCAGTTCCGTTTAACAACGAAAAATTTTTGGGGCCCCAAAAAATTTCCCCAATTTCGGTATAGTAGGCCTTGTTACGTAATCTGCTTAGGATTTTAAAAAAAATTTTTGACATTCTTTCTACTAAATGTATTATTTTTGGGTTTTTTAAAAACTTACCCCCATATTTATTCATTTTCCTTTTTTTTTTCCATTTTTAAAAAAAAAAATTACCTCTACAGAAAAATTTTTTTGACTTTAAAAAATTTTATGAAAAATGACATTATTCCAAAAGGGGTTTTTTTTAAAAGGCCAAAACCCCCAAAAAAATTTTTGGGGAAAATTAATTGGTTTTTCCAATAAAACCCCCCTTTTTTTTTCCCCTTTTTTTTTTTTGAGGTTTTTAAATTTTTTTTTTTTGAAAACTTTTTAAAAAATTTTAAAATTTTTTTTAAAAAATTTTTTAAAAATTTGAAATTTTTTTTGGACCCCCTTTAAAAAAAAATTCCCCCAAAAAAAGGGGGTTTAAAAAAAAAAAATTTTAATGAAAAAAATTTTAAAAAATTTTTTCTTTTTTAGGTTTTTTTTTTAAAAACCAAAAAAGTTTTCCCCAAAAATTTTGGAAAAAAATTTTAAAAAAAATTTGGAAAAAGGGGACTTTTTTTTGGAAAAAAATTTTCCCTTTTATGAAAATTGTACAACCCCCAAATACCCTAATTTTTTTTTAAAAATGTTTAAAACTTTAAGAGGGGTTTTGGAATTCCCACCATTCACACCTAAAAATAATAACGCGCTTTTTTGCTGAATAAGTTTACGGCACTTAACAGCATAAATCGATTAACGGTAGAAATCGTTTCGGTTTTTTTTAAAAAAATTAACTGGGCCATTTTTAAAAAAAACACACACATATGGCCCTTTGGGTTCAAAAATTTTAAAAATTATTTAGGTTTTTTAAAACCGGTACTTTGGATTTTTTTGGCCCCCTATACTCATAAAATTTTAACTATCGAAAATGCTTGGACATAAAAAATCTACATAAAATGAGTTTTCCCCAATATGAAACACTCGTTGAAATCCGTCAATCCTTTTTCCCAGTTATAGTTTTTTTAAAAAATATTACCAAAATTTGACGTTTAGAAGTGTATCGAAACCCCGGGTCCTCAATTAAAAAAGGGGGAAAAAGTCAAAATTTGATATGCCCCTTGGAAAAACCCCATATTAAAACGCCAAAAAAATTACCACTAAAATAAAATCAATTTTTTTTTTTTTCAGCACCCCTATTAATCCCCCTGACATCATGATAATATTCATCTTACTAAAACTAAAGCAATGGGGGAAACTAGAAAAAAGCGGTTTTAAACTTCTTTTGTATTCAAAAAAATTAATTTTTTTAAAATTACAGGGGGTTTAAAATGGGTCAAAAAAATTAATGGTACGATCTTTTTTTGGCAGTTTATTTCGAAGGGGCAAAAGAAATATTCAAATCGATTTATGATCATTAACACAGGGAAGCCATTTACAGCATTTGATCTAAAATTAAAATCGAATACATTATTCCTGAACAATTAGTACAAATAAAATAATAAAATTATAAATAAAACTTGAAACAGCTAAGTGTACTTTTAGTTTTATTTCGAAAACGGTAAGTCAGAACAAAAAAGTCCAAAAGGCACTTTTCAAGCGTAATTAAAATGGCTTTAAGGCAGCAACACTTATTTTTGCAGAAACCAGTGGCGTACAGTTTTTTTCGCTAAAAATAAGTACTGACCAGCACGAACGCCACTGATCTAAGTGCCTTAGAAAACAATTTTGTACATGTGAATGTGACCTATATTTATACATTTGCGTGTACTAAAAACTCATCTTAATATCTCCACGAGTTTTCGAGAAATGTGAAATAAACTATTAAAGACAAAAAACTTTAATCACCCTGTATCAGTGACAGATAATGCAGCTAACATGTCTGCAATGCGAAATGAAATAAGGCATCTGATAAATTCAATGTAATAGCATATGGCTGTGCTACACATATACTAAATTTATTATGTAAAGATTTGGAAATCGTTGATATAAAGAGCATGTAGTCCAAATCGTAAAGTACTTTAGGAACAATAATTTTGCATCTGCAACATATGCCAAAGAAGGAGGCAAAAAAACTAGTATACCTGGTGATGTTCGATGGAACTCGCTTGCAGGACTCTTGCAAATATTTCCGAATCATGGCCCATACTTTTTAAAATCAGTGAAGAACAAAAGAAAAGATTGACAGTATTATCAGGGAAAAAATTTCAAACATTCATTTAAAAGAAGTGCTGCCATTGCCATAGATGGGTTGCAAAAGACGACGCCACTATTTAGATGTTGTAGAGCAATTTAAAATATTAGAAGTTACTTTGAAGAAACTAATCTGACATTAATCAACTGCAAAAATTTAAAATCGATATAATATGTGTATAACCCCGTATCATTTGCTGGCATTTCTTATCGACCCAACGAAACACAAAGTTTGACATATACTGAAAAAAATATTACATTACAAACTGCAAAAGAAATGTATCCAGATAGTGGTTTATTACCACTAAAACGAAGCATTTCCGGACCCATGTTTATATGAATTTTTTTTCATATTTTTGGATGTACAATCTGCCCCTAAATTTTCCTCACAACATTCTGTAACACCCTGTATACTGACGAATAACATGGTAATTTCCTTTATTCCAACTTTCAGTTTAACCTAGTCTTCCTCTTATTTTATTAAAAAAAATTCCTAGAAAAATATATTGGCAGACGTGATTTTACATATATTTTTACGAACCCATTCACCTACGATAAGTGGCGTTTGGTTAATAATGACAAAAGTTTGTAACCTCTTGAGACAAAATGTAAATAACCAATAAATTAAAAATAATACTTTGTATTAAATTATTCAACCCGAAAAATTAATAAAAATCTTAATTTTAACTTCATTAATTTCCCGTTGCCAGTAGCCTGACGCCAGAGCTGGAACGGATCTTTTAAAAAAGGAATCGGTTTATGGATCCGAATTATCGTGAAGAAATCGAATCACCAATACGAATCAATCCAGGAAATCGATTTCTATTTATCGAATCGCGAATCCGGATCATCTTTAGTTTTTAAACTTACAAATGGTAACTACGATACGAATAATACTACATAATCCAGGTGATAAATCTAGCGTCGAGCCCAAGCCACAAAATAAAAAAGGGGTGTACCTCTTAGTCAAATTAGTTATTGGTTTTGAGATCCACATAAAACCACCCTTAAATGGAACATTTTTTCGAACTGTATTCCAAAACTGGCGATGCTAGATCTTTATAAGGTTTTTAAATGTGATTCTTAAGATAACCTCAAACGACTTATAAATGGGACATCTTATTGTAATTTTACAGGAAGTTTTACAAGTATCGTTTTATAATTTTTCTGTTGCCAAATATAAAAATGTATTTATGTTTTACCTATCTATTATTGATCTATAATACCTTAGAAACGGAATATGTTATGATAGCAATAATACCTGCTATCACACCTAGGGCATTATAAGCGGGCATTATGATAATGCCCGCTTATAATTTCTAATATGGAAATTTTATTGCTTATCCAATTTTATTTCTCTCACAATAAAGATCAAGTTTTCAAAAAATAATTTTTCTTTGAACAATACTAAAAATTAAACTTTATTTCCAAAATAAAAATTACAATTTTGAAATGTCCCGGAAAATGTAGCTGATCCCACTATAGAATGGTCGTGTTTTTTGTGATGGTACACGGTGGTAGCACTAACGCTATTTTTATAGAAGAACAGTCCATTAAAGAATTTTCATAGTCGATACGGAATTAACCCTCGAAATTAACTGAATTGGCAATCATTTTGGCTACTTTGTTTTTGGATGAAATACTTTCTTCTAATATATCCTTCAGCTACTGAAGAGCTTTTCCATTTCCCATGTTGTTTTAGCGTTTCAAACGAAGCACCTGCCTCAACAAGTAAAGTTGACGATGTGCGACGCAAACAGTGGCCGGTGTAAGCTTCTGCATTATCCAGTTTTAAAATTTTGCGATCAATGTTGGGACGCTTCCTATGGTATTTTTCCAATGGGTTGTACTGTACATCGACCCTTTCTATAGAGAAGAATCTTCGCTCCTTTATTCAGCTGGTCTTAATGTTGTGTACTTTTTATTAAATTTAAAGCGCCTAAATCTTCTTCAATGATAGTAAAACTTTTTGAAGTTGAAGTTTTAGTTTCTGGTACCTTTATAACCAAGACTGTTCCTCTATCTTCAATGTCATCAATGGTCATTTTGACCAACTCATCTCGTCTTAAACCTCCAAAAACACCCATTACCAATATGACTTTGTGTACCAAGTAGACTATCATCAGGAGCCTTCTTAATAAATTTTAATATTTGTTCTCCTTCCAAAACTTTAGACTTCTTCGGACGTATCCTTTCGACTTAACTTTTAAAAAAGATATGAGACGATGGTATTGCGAAATGTCTATATTTTCATAGACCATCAACGTAGACCTTAGGGTGGAATACTTGGTCCAGAGAGAGTTCGGACTGTATTTTTCCGACTAAAAACAATAAAGTTTGTTAAACATATGTATTAAAATAAAATCAATAACTTACCAGTTCCTGGAAATATGCCATTAAAACGTTTTCGGTTATTTGAAGAATTGCGTTCGCATCTTTCCAAATACCAAATATGCCATACTCCCGATCATACTGTTGCCTTGATTTAACTGGCAAAGATTTTCGGTCGCTTTTATGGCCTTTTCTCTTATATTTTGTGGAATTTCTTCCATTTTGAGCAAATCGTTAAATAAAAAAAGCCAACTGACTAACTGATCAAAGTCAAACTTAACACCAGTCATTATCTACTTACGTATACAGGTACAGGTGCAACTTATTTTTTATATTGCGAATAAATAATGTAATTAGTCATTGAAAAACTCTTTTTTGGGTAAAACATAAAGCATTGTATGCACCACGGGCTTTACTGGACTATAATGCCCATCAGGTCGAAATCTAGCCCTCGGTGTTTCGACCTTCGAAGGTCAATTATAGTCCCAGTAACGCCCTTGATACATAAATAGCTATTAAGATCAAATGCACGTAAAATTTATTCCGGATACCACACTCTATGGTTACGAAAAAAATGTTTCATTTAAATATTGTTTTTCTGGACCTGAAAAACAGCATATTTTTTTGTTTAAAATCCCATGTTAGGTGTATTTTCTTATTTAAAGATTTTAATAGGCAGATGTTTTAAAACTCTTTATCTTTATTTCCGAAAATCAATGTAATGCTGATAAATATTTGGAAATTTAAAATGGAGGATTTATAAACCTATTTGCCTCAAATTCAGGATATAAGGGTATTTGGAAATTATCCGGATGACGGATCCTATTTTTAAAAAGTAATCGATTCCAGCCTGCGGATTCTTAAAAAGGAAATCGATTTCTGGATTCGATTCCAAAAGGATTCAATTCCTAGCCAGCTCTGCCTGACACCCAGTCTAAATCGCTCGAATTCGCTATATATATAGCGAATAATAGAAAGAATGGTAAATGGTGTACAGAATGTTTAAAATGAGTTTTCCTCGCTGACAAAATACATATTAAATCTTTGATAGATCTAATCCAGATTTAAAGCTTACTCAGGCTGATAAATCTACGAAATGTGGTTATTATATAAGGCGTATTAAGAAAGACGTTTACAAGAAAAATAAATCGATAAGCGGCTGTAACACATTAAACACCCTATTTTTTTTGTGTTTATTGTTTTATTTACCAGTAAAAAAATAAAACCATTTAAATATTGTTTTTGTTAGTAATAATTATATTTCGTAAAAATGTACACCAAGGGGTAAATGTTCAGAGTTCAGCAGAGCAGGTTGTAAAAAATACCTGTTTTATATCTATTAGGTATGCTCAGGCGCAGGGGTTTCTTGGCTCCCAACTGGCTACGCCATTGCAACTCTTGTTTGACTTTGGCAACAGAGCACTAAAGGGCGCTTTGACAGGTGAATTGACGACATTTCTTTTGTATACTGAATCAAAAAGTCGTCATCGTACCCTTTTTTATCTTATAGCCAGGACACCAAGGCTTATTAAGAGTCTAAGTCAGGGGTCTCCAAACTACGGCCCGAGGGCCACATCCGGCCCGCGGACAGATTTTGTCCGGCCCGCGGAGAGCTAGCATACTTGAAAACTCCTTTTAGAGAACAAATAATTTTTATAGCAAATTAAATTTAGTTTACTGAAGTATTATAATTTTATGTTGAATAATTATTAATATGACATCAACATTGATATGGTCATGGGCTAACTCCGCCAACTCATAGCATTCGTGTAGGCTTATTGTTATTGTTTTTGTGATAAGTTGGATAAAGAAACACAGAATTGTAATGAGTAAAGACATGTATAATATGCAGAAAATTTAACTTCAGTATATAATAACTAACAAATTATTGAAATGAATCCAACTAACATTTTATACATTTTAAATAATCACATAACTTATAACAAACATAATGACATATGAAATACTAATGAGATTTATGTAATTGAGATTTTCCACTGACAATAGTTTGTAGTTGTGGACTAATTTTACTTGTACTAATTATTAAAAGAGATTTAAGATGCTCATCAGTTAATTTCGATCTGTAAACATTTTTTGTGTACTTCATTTTGGAGAAGGTTTTCTCACACAAATAAGTAGTACCAAAAACAAATATGAGTTTTGATATTTGTTCTTAATTATATCACTGCATTGTAGATCAATCATTTCCATTTGAAGTTCCGGGGCTAGGGTTTCAATGTCAGTATCAAAAGGATTCTGAAAAATATTAATTTGATTCGCAATGGCATCAAAGTCCGAGAAACGAGTATCAAAATTTATCTTCAAAGCACTCAAAGTTTCGATTGCAAAATCGATAGGAAACTCAGTCTCAGTAGTGTGGCTGAATATTTCACATGTTTTAAAATGTGAAAAACATTTACTTCGTAGTTGTGATTGAAACAGTCTCAATTTCTTCCGGAATGATTTGATATTAGTGTATAAATCAGGAAGATGCTGGTTTTCTCCTGCAATCCCAAATTCAGTTCGTTCACATGTTTTGTCAAATCAACATAGAATGCTAACTTCTACAGCCATGCGTTGTTTTGTAATTCAGTAAGAGGGCGATGCTTTTCATTCAAAAAAATTTCGATCACTGCTCGAAGTTCAAAAAAGCGCTGAAGGACTTTCCCACAACTAAGCCAGCGGACGGCAGTATGATAAGGTAAGTCAGTTTCTCCAATCTCTTCAATAAATTGTCGGAATTGTCGGTGATTCAGCCCAAAAGATCTGATAAAATTAACAGTTGATATAACTGGTTTCAGAACGTCAGACATATCCAAACATTTTCCGCACAAAGACTGTTGATGAATGATACAATGTAAGACTAATGGTTTTGAACCACCGTCATTTTCTACAGCCTTTGACACAAGAGCGACCACTCCTTTATCTTTCCCACTCATGTTTTTGCCTCCATCCGTTGTAATACATTTCAAGTTTTTCCATTGAAGGTTCTTTTGATTAATGGCCATTTCAACTCCTTTAAAAATATCTGTACCAGTAGTTGTGCCATGAATACTATACATATCAAGAAGTTCTTCGTGCACTTCATAGCTTTTATCTACTCCTCGAATATAAATCAACACCTGAGCAGTATCTGACACATCCGTTGACTCATCCAAGGCCAAAGAAAACCACTCAAAATGTCCATTTTTGTCGAACAGTTGAGAGGATATATTTTCAGCGATGTTTTCTACCCTTCGAGCCACAGTGTTTGCTGACATACTGACAGTTTTTAATAAATTTACCTTTTCAGGGCACATTTCTTCGGCTACTGCATTTGTGCATTCTTTGATCATTTCTCCATCGATGAATGGTTTTCCACGTTTTGCAATTTCAAGAGCCACACGAAAGCTGGCACGAGTTGCAGCCTCTTGTTCAGTTTTGAGTTTTGTAAATGAAGATTGCTGCGATTTCAATCCGCGCTGCATAGCTTTGAATTTTTCTGTCCGCAAACTTCCTGTATATTTTGAGTAATTTTGAAAATGTTTTGTTTCATAATGATGTTAAATGTTATATTTTTTGAGAACGGCTATGCTTTCATTGCAAATCAAACATAGCGCCTTGTTACTGGACTCAATTACGAAATACTGAATGTTCCACTGATCTTTGAATTTTCTGCATTCACTATCAATTTTTTGCTTCTTTTCCATACTACTAATTCACACACAAAAGCAACAATTCAAACCAAAATACTGCTATAAAGATGTCTTAAACTTAAACACGCACAAACAAGTTTTAAGGAGGTATGCAATATTTTATTTAACAACAGTGTCATAGGAACTGACTTGTGGTTGCGCCACTAGCCTTCTTATATATTCCAATTACTGCCATCTAGAAGTGAGTGGAAGATACCAGAACTTTCTCGAACCAATGAGATTATTCTGTACGTGCTATTAGCGCCATCTGTTAGCGATGAAGGTACTACCTATTTCCGCTTGTGTCCACCAGATGTCGTGTCACGTTACTCCTCATGGCTCGTACTCTACGACTAATCTAGAAATTACAGATAATGACAGGAAAATTAATAATATGCAGTGTTGCCGTTTTGCGGACTTTAGTCCGATTTGCAGCCTTTTTTAAACGTTGTGTACTTTTTCGGACTTTTTTTTTCATCAGTGGACTATTTCACTTCTTACCACCGGCAACAATGATAATATGGTTTTGGCCCTCGGAACTGGAGTAATCAGTATGGCCCTAAGGCTGGAAAGTTTGGAGACCCCTGGTCTAAGTACTAGATGCCGTGAGTGCGGGGTTTTTAAATATTTATCCCATTAAATCTCTCAGTATTGTCAACGCTGTCCAAGCACCGAAAAATGCAGACATTGCATTTAACCGCACTTTTTGGACAACGCGGTAATGCCTCCACAGAAAATATACAAATAACTACCACTTTTGAACTACCTCATTAACATCCGGGTAATGTCATCCAGTTTAACCTGGGATTTTAAACCACCCTCAACGGCACTATTCATAATTGCCAAATATAATGGACCCCTTGCTCATATTTCTTTATTGACTAAAAATTATCCTTTATACCCAAATAATTCATTCGCCAAATTTTTTTTAAACGACATTCTATAACAGTACAGTATCATAAGCAATTATAAAACTTTCCCGCGAAAAGGATATCTACGTCACAAGTGGCTAACCACACGTATTCACAACGCCGATTAACAGCGGCGAACGAAGCTAAGTTCCAATATTACATCTCGAATAAAAGCGAAGTAAATAAAATACCAAGCGCAGCTAATCATGCGAAGCTATCAGGGCTAACGAGCAGTAGAGTTCCCAAACTATGTACACTCGTCCCTTAGAACTTTCGAAAAAGTTAAATAAATATTGTAATCACATGAAGAATTTTGGACTTTTTAGCTCATTGCCACAAAATCTCTAATAGCTTAAACTAAACTTGCAACAGGGCTTTAAGTATGGCAACTTAGTTTACAAAAATGAAATTTACCTAACGAAAACATGCATGATTAATCAGATAAAAGTTTATATCCTTTAACAGTTGCTACAATAAGTTAATTACAACTTGGTATGAAATCGTAAAATTAAATAACGGAAATTAAATAATTATTTAATAATTTAATTTAAGAAATTACAAATCTGAAATAACTTTATTACTAATTTAAATTAAATTCCATTTACTTTTTAATAAAATATCATAAACATATTTAATTTTTCTTTTTCTTAAAAATTGTATTGGTATTTTATTGTAATAAACTCTTTAATTTATAATTAAGTTTTATTTAATTTCATTTACTTTAATTGAAATCAATTATAATCATAATCAAAATTAACCATATTTTAATTTTTTTTTTCATTCATTTGGGCAAACTATATACAAATATTTCCGAATTATGTTAGGGTTTACTTTTATTGCTAAACAATGTAGACATTTACGGTATCCCTGTTGCAAAGTAGGTTTTTTGGTCTTTGCTATAAATTGTGTTATTTTTATTTAAATATTATCTATTGCTTTACACTGCACTACAGTTGACGCTAAAGAGCTTAAAATTAAGTAGCTCTGCACCTTTAAAGTATTTATAATTTAACCAGTATAGATAGGGCCCCAGTAACCTATTTGCCCCAAGTCTCTTGGTAACGTAGCTACGCCACTTGAGCTAATCCGGATATTAAAACACTTTTGATTTTTAATCAGTGGATAAATGCGATTTTTATTCATTTATTTAAAAAGTGAAATGATATAATCTGTTCATTTTTGTTTGTCATAAAGACATTAAGAAAAACTTATTGCATTGGTTTAAAAAGTCAGTAATAATGGTTACAAAAATAAACAATGTATTGCATCCACGGAATTTTTTGCACTAAGACGGATGGGAATGCGGTTTTTTGCATTCGCTTCCAAAATTTTTGTAAAATGTACCTACTTTGTGACTTATACAAACCGCAAATTCCATTGCTGCGGCCAAAAATGCATTCAAAAAATGCATTTTTTTGAGACGGCTTTTGTAAGATTTAACAACTTTGTAAATGTTGGTCGGAACTAGCCCAAACCAGGTTCTCAAGGGTTTTTGAGTTCGCTGATCCCGATTATGAAATTGAGCCACAGCCGACCTGGAGCTCAGGAACGCCGATGAACGTCATCTCCGTGGGACTCTCCCAAAATTCACGCGGGGAAGGAGAATTTAAATGTGGCATGGGCGAACATACCCCGGACACCTGATGCTGCGGAACCTGGACGTAAACGTCATCTTCGAGAATTTTCCCAACAAGATCGCCAAAAACAACTCGAAAATCATTGTAAGGGCATTTTTTGAGGCGCTTAATTAAAAACACCCTAACAATGATTTTCGAGCTGTTTTTGGCGATCTTGTTAGGAAAATTCTCGGGGATGACGTCCACGTCCAGGTTCCGCAGCACCAGGTTCGGGAGGTGTTCGCCCATGCCTCATTTGAATTCAGCGACCGAAAAACCCCTAGGCGCCAAGTTTCTCTCCTTAACCGCGTGAATTTTGGGAGAGTCCCACGGAGATGACGTTCAGGGCCAGGTTACGGTGCACTAGGTGCACTTCGGGGGGGTCGTTTTCGCCGTAAAATTCGGATTTGGCTTCCCAAAAAAAAACCCATAACGATTTTCGGTTCGTCTTTTTCGATTGTGTGAGGAAAACTCTCGGAGATGGAGTCCGCGTCCAGTTTTGGGTGCACCAGGTGTCCCATATTTAAATTCAGCCATCCAAAAACCCCCGGGCGTCGAGTTTCTCTCCTTCCTTGCGTGAATTTTGGGAGAGTCCACGGAGATGACGTTCATCGGCGTTCCTGAGCTCCAGGTCGGCTGTGGCTCAATTTGAACTTCATAATCGGGATCAGCGAACTCGAAAACCCTTGAGAACCCGATTTGGGCCAGTTACGACTAATAATTACAAAGTTATTAAATCTTCCGAAGCCGTTTAAAAAAAATGCATTTTTTGAATGCATTTTTGGCAGCAGCAATGCAATTTGTATAAGTCACAAAGTAGGAACATTCTTTACAAAAAATTTTTGGAAGCAAATGCAAAAAAACGCATTCCGATTCGTCTTAGTGCAAAAAATTTAAAACTTTTGGTGTTTTTAGTCCTTTATTGCCTCGACTATTATGAGGTTTCTTAAACGATAATAAACAGTTCTTAGAGCTTTAACCTAATTTTTGAAAAATGTTTATTTTTGTAATAATCGATGGTTTTTAAGGGTGTAGTACTTCTTGCGTTTATTATGCTGGATATTTATTTGATATTAAACCGATTTACTTTAAATCGGAATATCGAAACGCGATATATTTTTTCTTTTGGTTTTAAATAAAATAAATTACGAATAAAAAACTAATATCGGGACTCGGCATCCCTTGAGTAGTCACACAGCTTTTTGATCTGACGAGAAATTTAAAGGGGCCGACGTGACCTATAAATCGTCCTTACGCCGAAACTAATTTTTTCTGACAAGAGATATTTGGGGATGGTTTTTATTAGACAAAGGAAAAGATTTGACGTTTTTTTAGGTCAAGAAAACTTTATGCAAGGGGTCTATTCAAAAAAGAATTAACGACAAACATCTTTGCTTGGATGGGTTATTAAGTTTATCTACAAATTCAACTCTAACTAATTGATTACTACATTTTACAACGCTTTTATATTCTTGACCTGTATGTATCTATGTATCTATGCATCTATGTATCTATGTAACAGAATCTTTCTACTTAATTTTCACCAATTTCAAAAAGCCTGATTAACTGAAAATTTGTATAGGGTCAAGAGCCAATGACAATACAATTATTTCATAACTTCGTTCTAATGTCCTGACTAAAACCATTAGAATAATAAAAAACACTTTCCCAAAATGACAATACTTGCGCATTCGCCAAGGCCAAAATAGCACAAAACACTGTGCAAGAATCCATGCTACTGGAAACAAAAGAAATATTTTTGCAGAAAGATTCTTGACTGACTTTCTTGTTGGGTTATCTATGGGATTTTTCTTTTTCATATGGAATTTTGTTATGATTCGTTGGCCATTATAGATTTATTGACAAATATAAGATATACTATTTTTAATATAACTCACTATCTACTGACAATATCAGATGTTCACAAAATTAACAAAGACTTAATTTTATAAAAATGTCAAAAAAATTTCCAAAATTTACTCAAAAAATTAAAAGAAAATACATTTAAATTTAACAAAAAAATATTTAAATTTTACTAGAAACCGAAACGCCTTCCGAAGTCCATGAGGCGTAAATCTATCTGCTCTTCGACACAATTAGAAATTGTTTTTTTATCAATAAAGAAGTTAAAAAGTTTAAATTTAAATTTAGAAATTATTGAAAGTTTTTTAGGACACCCCGTATCAGTCGTCACTGTGACGCTCAGTTTAAATTATTGACGAACTATATTATCAATACGTTCTACATGTTACCTTTTTATTCAGCTAAGCTCCTACAATACCATTCACTAAATCACTTTCATAAACACTATTCCAGCTAACGCCTGTCGTGCTTCAGTTTATTACAATCACTTTAATTACTCCTTGCTTTGACACCACAACATTTAAGGTAGATCTACTAGCTAAGAGAAATGTACACTTTCGTACAAACTATAGAAAACAATTATTATTTTTCTATCAACTACTTAATGGAACATTTCGATTTCCCTAAATGCTAGACCATTTTTACGTTGTCGTAAAGACTAGGAAAAAACCTTCTAGCCACGGGCTCTATTTCAACCGCTCAGATGACTGTACTAATCGTAAGAAAACGGAGGAAAACTTTCAGACAATGGTTCACTGACAGAGCCCAAGGTCTTACTCCTACGAAACCGAGGAAGTTTCAGACACTTCTTATCTGACAAAGCCAGATGTCTTACTACTTTTAAAATCTTTACGCGCGGTTTGAGCTCTCTCTACACTCCTACCCCTCTCCGCGACATCCCGACCCTTACGCGTTTTCCGAAGGGCCCGAGCTCTATTTGATGCATCAACTCGCTACGTCATCACAAGTTCACGAAAGCATGTCGGTGCGTTGGCGTTGCATACCGACGTGCGGTTTCCTTTGTTTTGCTAATTTCAGATTTTGTAAAGAGGAATTTTCAAGAATGATTTAAATTTATTAAGGCGGTGATGTTACGATTATAAGGGAAATTAATTGATTAAAAATAGATTTTATTATTTTATTAAGATTTAGAAGAAAATGTAAGCGTACTTTTGGCTACGGAAAAATAGCATTTATGTTCCTAGATGTGTTTCTGCAACAGTTCGGTTTGCTATAAAAGCATGTTTTTTAGTTTTTTTTAAACTATAATTTATTTTAAAGTAAGAACTCTTAGTTTCTAAACCAAGAAGCTGATATTTCTAAATTTATTGCCGTTCTAGACCTAAATCAATGTATCTTTAACGTGTTCATGTTGTTCTATTGGATAATAAATTACCTTCTATTTTTATATTGGTTCGTGTCTATTTCATAGACCGATGGAATCACTTTGTCTATTAAACAAAATGACGAGATAGTAAAGCTAAAATATATGGGTATAAAATATTGTTGAAGCCTTATTTTAAGCTTGTCTAAAATATTATTTTTATTATTATTTGCTCATTTACTTTTTAACCAACTATACAGTTTATTATAGGAAATTTAATAACATTAAAAAAATGAAATTTTTTACTTTACGGACATGACGCCGATTTTCATGAATTTTTGCATACGGGTTTTTGGGGCGCTGATGACAAATCTAAAATCGGTTTTTTTCCGGCAACCTCTGGGTTTTTGAGTTATGAGGCCTCCAAATGAGACTAACCTCAAAATTCTCCCTTCTTGAAACTGGTTACCAACAAACGGGAACAAATTTTTATATTTTAATAAGTTATGTAGTTATAGCCTATTTATAAATCGAACTATTCTTATAGTCGTGACGTACATACTAGCGTTATATTTGTTTAAGTGGAAAAAAACAAAATAGAGCCAATGTTGTTATACAGAAGTTGTAACATACGTTTTGAGCTGCAATGCTTGTTTGAACATTTTTTTGAAAAGTAGTTTTATTACAGAGAAATTGTAGGGATAAAATATTGTTATACGCGTGAGTTACACCTCAAAAAATCACTGTATTCTACTGCATTCGATAGCCGAGGCTTTTTTTGATAATTAATTTTTTTAAAAAATGCATTAAAGCTTTCAGTGATTATAAAGTTAATGTTTAAATAATTTGTTTAAACAAAATAATAAAAAATGTTAATTTTTTAAGGAAAAAATAATATTTTAGTTAATGTGATATTATTAATTAAAGAGTTGATGATAAAAAGAGAACTTTGAGACATTGCGCATGCGCAGTATTCAAAAATTATTTTTTGAAAATCTGCTGTAATTTTGTTAAAAATTGAGATATTTAAAAAATTGTCAAACAAAAGTTGTAGCTAAGATCACAATCTACAACTTTTATTTAATACTTGTTTTATATTTTTAGAATTAAAGAAGTTTTAATTTAAACAATTAAAAATCATTAACATTTGCTATTTTTGGAAACCCCAAAGTCGAGGCAATAAAGCACTAAAAGGGCCAAAAGTTTGGAATTTTTTACACTAAGACGATCGGAATGAGGTTTTTTGCATTCGCTTCTAAAAATTTTTTGTAAAAAATTCTACCTACTTTGTGACTTATACAAATTGCAAATTGCATTGCTGCAGCGAAAAATGCATTCAAAAAATGCATTTTTGAGACGGATTTTGGAAAACTTAATAACTTTGTAAATAGAAGTCAGAACTGGCCCAAATCAGGTTTTCGGGTGTTTTCGAGGTCCCTGATCACGACTATAATGTTCAAATCGACCCACAGCCGACCTGGGCAAGCGGGGAAGAAGAAAAACTCAACGCACCGGGGTTTTTTTGGGTCGCTAATTCAAATATGGCATCGGCGAACACCCCCCGGACACCTGGTGCGCCGGGACCTGGTCGTGGACGTCATCTCCCAGGGTTTTCCTGACAAGATTGCTAAAAACAACCCGAAAATCATTGTTGGGGGTTTTTTAGGGCGCTGAAACCAAATTTTACGTCAAAACGACCCCCTGAACACCTGGTGCACCGGAACCTGGACGCGGACCTCATCTCCGGGGGTTTTCCTCACACAGTCAAAAAAGACAAACCGAAAATCGTTATGGGGTTTTTTGGGGCGCTAAATCCGAATTTCACGTGGGAAACGACCACCAAAACACCTGGTGCATCGGAACCTGGGCCTGAACATTGTCTTCGGGGGTTTTCCAGACACGACCGCTAAAAACAAACCGAATATCGTTATGGAGGTTTTTTGGTTAGTTTTTTTGCGATCCTGTCTGGAAAACCCTCGGAGACGACGTTCAGGCCCAGGTTTCGGTGCACTAGGTGTTCGGGGACGTTTTCGACGTGAAATTTGGATTAGGCGCCCCAAAAACGCTCCTACAATGATTTTCGGGTTATTTTTGGCGATCTTGTCAGAAAAATCCTAGGGGATGACGTCCACGTCCATGTTCCGGAGCACCAGGTGTCCGGGGGGTTTTTGCTCAAGCCACATTTGAATTCAGCAACTTAAAAACCCCGGGCGCCGAGTTTTTCTTCTTCCCCGCGTGAATTTAGGGAGGTCCCACGGAGATGACGAACATCGGCGCTCCTGAGCTCCAGGTCGGCTGTGGGTCAATTAAGACACCA